>JAOTOM010004433.1:0-170000 GCA_034440615.1 Ashinkailepas kermadecensis
TCATTGAGATGGCCCGCCCACTGAAGTTAACGTTAAGTCCTGCAAATTTTGTGGACAAGCCAATAATGGAGGAACCAGCTCCCCGAAGATATATGGGAAAAGCGACACCGACTACGTCCTTCTCGGTGTCATTGGATAGCCTTTGTACCTTTGACTTTGGATCTATTGAGAATACAAAACGAATCAGACTGAAAGCCACTTCCACACCAACTCACGTCTTCGTTCAGCTATTCAGGTGAGACTCGACGACAGGGCGTTGCCGCCGCTGGGGTCCCCGGGGTCCCTGGGGTCCCTGAGTCCGTACTCCACCTGATGTTTCTTTTTGGTGTCGCCTGACCCCACATGGGAAGCTGGCGAACTCTCGGAAAATACGTCACCTTCCTTAAGATTCCCAGTTTCTGTGTCAGACGACATCTGAATCGGGTGGATGTACTCGCTCGACGGTCCGCCACGGCCACGGCTCCGCCGGGGGGGGGGGAGGAGTGCGGGGGGGGGGTCCCTGGCGGTCAATGCCACCAAGGCCCGCGGCGTGCCCAACAAGTGGGTCCGCCTGTCTGTCTGACCTGTTCTTAAGTATGTGCTGCCTTTGGAAGAGTTGTGTTGTGCAGCTATTACATAGCATTGTGCATTACAAGACAGCGCAGGAGTGGAGTTACCTAAACTTTTGGTGTGGCTTGAACGCCATTATCTTTGCTTTGGCCCTATTAGCTTCTTGATGCTCTCTTAACATGAAGCCGTATGCGGTAGGCAGGGGCGGCGGAACGTATGGGACGCTTGGGCGCTGTGCCCCGTTGCGCGAACAACGAGTGGGGGTGGGATGGGGGGGCATCGTGCCTCCTTGGCGAGCTCACTAAACTGTTTTCTCTCCCTAGATGCCATGCGTCTTAAAACAAAATTCACAGCTAAGTGCTGCATCATGACATTTCAGTTCTGTAGCTGCGGCTAGAACACATGTGCATAATTTTCTGGTCATTTCTTCAGTACTTCTAGTGATTCCAATGAAATTATTGGCTGGGTGCACAGCACGCTTTGCTCGGCATCCCGACTAAAATTCACTAACCATGATCTTGCTTGCGATATTTGAGGATGAAGTTACGGCCGTTCATCCGGGGAACTTTTCCCAAGTGGCGGGTACAGCGGATCCTATGTTAACATGCAAACTGGGGACCAAGCTTCCTCCAGCCATCTAAGAATTGTATACTGTTATAGTCATATTCGCGAATTCCGACAAAATTATTCATGTTCGGCATATTTTGTCATCGTCGTCTCGCCGGTACAACTTCTAAAAACATGCCCTGGGATCCAGAGGTGGCACTGCAGGCATTTCCCTCTGGGCGAGGTCTGGGTTCGCCCCATTGCTTTTCTCAATTCATGGTCCCTCCCCTCCCCAAAGAGATAGAGAGTGCCCGGCCCACCAGACGAATACTCCGCATGCAAGTTCATTGGCTTGCCCTTGCTACTGCCAGGTAATTCATCAGATTTGTTTTCTGGGTTGAGGCACCATGCTTTCAGAGGTGCCGCCAATGGGGAGCGCCGCCCCCTTTAGCTAAGCAAATGGGGCCCGACCACAAAAGGAAGCGTTGTGGAGAACACGCGCTCGAAGAGCGCCGAACAGTTCCGGTATGGTATAGTGAAAAAATCGTAAACTTTCATTGATCTATTATAGATCAATGAAAGTTTAGGATTTTTTCACTATACCATACCGGAACTGTTCGGCGATCTTCGAGCGCGTGTTCTCCACAACGCTTCCTTTTTGTGGTCGGGCCCCATTTGGAAAATCCTGGCTGCGACACCCGTGCACAACGCCCCATAAGCTGCCAAAAACTTGCATCGCATTCACACAAGCCGTTATTAATTCATACTGCAAAAGCCCCAGGGAGTGGGGTTGCAGTCCTTCCACCTCGGTCCTGCGCATGTTAACTAACGCAAATAAAAAATATGTATCCAGCAGACGCAGCAGACGCAATAGCTTTGATAATTATGGTAATCGTACCGCAGAGCAGCGGGCTGCGTGGAAATTGTCAGATGAGGTTTTCTCCTCTTGTACTATTGCAAGCTTGCAGGCACATCGCCAGTACTTAAATCCTGCTCTAGCATTAGCATGTCTTTAACTTTGAGAGCATGGCGACGTCCTTCGTCATTTCTAGCCTGACCGCCAGCATGAAGCGATTTGGCTTCTTTCAGCCATGTGCATTGATCATTAATATTGTATAATCAAGGTACATATCAGAAGCTACGGACTCGTTGCCGTACTCCCGGAAGCATAGCAAGAGGTCAATAAATGCTGATATTTGTCGCTCACGAAAAATGAGGTGGGAAACTTTGTCGCAAAAACAAATGTTGCAAGCAGCTAAAGTGTGACCTCCTTTTAAGTGGAAAGGCGTCAGATTTCGGAAATTGCCTAGCACTCGTGTGACCTTGCTCCCATGACCTTGCCCGAGACACTCCTATGACCTTGCCCGACAAAATCAACCGAAGTCCTTGATCTCGCTCCCGAACCGAAACCCGTGGCGTCACCGTGCCACCGGCCGGTACCATTCCCCGCTGAGCAGGCGTCACCGTGCCACCGGCCGGTACCATTCCCCGCTGAGCAGGCGTCGCCGTGCCACCGGCCGGTACCATTCCCCGCTGAGCAGGCGTCGACAAGAGGTTCGTCGCGTGAGTGGGAAAATTGTCGCTGACGCCAGCTACCATGCTACCGAGAAAAAAAGTGTTTTTGTACAGCCCCCAACCCCCACCCCCACCCGTTGCCGCGATACACTCCTCTGCACTTGGGGGTAGGTCCTGCCAACCAAACTTGCAACACATTTGCCTCCATGCATTGGGCCTAACCAATAATCTTCGAACTTCTCCACCCGTGAAACAGAAAACAATTATTTTTATCTTCCTCTATGCATGTGCTGGAAAAGTCATCTTCATTGCGGCTTTGGTTACCAGCTGCAGAAGACAATGATTCTGGTATAGCAATGGCTGGCAATGGCAATAGCCAGTTGTGCGCCACGAGCACCACGTCTTAACTGTCTAAAAGCATGGCACCCGCGTCATAACCTACCACGTTATGCCCGTGGACACACACTGTTTGTCTCTACGACGAGGAGGTGAGAGCATCAGGAGTTCGTATCTGGGCTAAGCAAGAGCATAGGAACATGGGAAGAGTAGAGGCTGAGTTTTCAGCTCAGTTGAATTGAAAACTTTGACGTTGAAAATGAAAGGACAAATTTTAGGGCTCCAAACCGAAAGATGTCCTACCCCTCGAACTTAAAATCGTTCCTGCGCACCTGGGATTGGACCCCATCTAGAAACTGAAGGTGGTGACGCCATTGCTCGACGATATCGATTTCGGTCCACTTCTATTAATCAAATATATATATTACGGATCCGCAATAATAATGCTTCGACTACGTTGCGTGACCGCACAGATAACTGGCAGCTAGCTTGTAAGCGGTCGTTCCGTTCAGAAAGCAATCATTTTAGGTGAGTTGCATGTCCGTCAAAATGTCCCGGTCCACACTGCACTTCAGTCGAATACCGTAACGCTATCCGCTGCTGTTACGCAAGGCTCAAGAAATCGTGGCGTTGCGTTACGGTTCGCTTCCGGTCCGTTCCTAGATTTGCGGCGTGAGGCAGCCTTTAGCGGGCACAACAAACCGGGCTTAGCATCGGCAATACGCACTCGACCCCCAGCGAACAGACGTACACGGAAATCGATCAAGGCGGCACTTGTGGTGGGAAACACTCGAATAAGATCTTAGAGCCTGGTTTTGACGAGAAAATGCTTTTAGAAACAATGATCGCGCCGCGCTCTTCTCGTGAAACTAGGGGTGTGGTCTCGAAGTGACTTAGCGGATGACAGCGCTGCCGAGGAACTAAAGATGTGAAGTGATAGTCAGAGAAGAAGCACGTCCTTCACGCGGTCCTTCATGAGGTCAGAATGCGCGGGAACGCCTGGCTGCCCAGTGGTTGCCGGCGCCGTGCCAAACTGGAACTGGCGCACAATTCCAGCGGTATGGCGCAGCCTACAGAAACGAGCCCGTCTGCATCGCCACTCGGATCGCATTCCAGCGACGACAAGCGAAAAGCACTTCTACACGATGCTCTGGGAAGCGAACTCACATTCAGCAGCTTACGCGCGTCAAAGATGCGCGCAACGTGCGTGTAAAGACGTCAAAGCGCGTGTTACGCCCGTGTAGAAGTGCGTAACACGCGCTTCTACACGCGTTTAGAAGCGCGTGAAAAGATGAACGTGTTTCCGATACCGTTTCGCTACGTAACTAAATTAAATCAAGGAGGAAATTCTCTTAGGTTTAATAGTCGGTAAATAGGCGGTTTTCACTTGCGAGTGGGTAACCGAAATGAAATCTTCAACATGGCGTGTCAGGACCAACTCATATTAAAGCTTGCGCACGCAGGGGAGCTTCGTGAAGACCCAGCGGAGCACGCCACTTCGATGACTTCCAGTAGATGCTCAGACGTTCACGCGAGCAATCCAATTTTGGCGCACGCGGTGCAGCGGGAGGGGAATCGGCACTAGCCTCTTCTCGTATGCTGGACGGAAAAGTCCGCACCGCGTGCTTGCATTTCCGACTGTCTACACGGAAGTGTATTGCACGATGCATGATGCTTTGAGTACCGGTCGGGAACTTACAGCACTGATTCTCACAGTCGGAAACTTACAGCAGACCACCGGTCCTCACAATCGAGAACTGACAGCGGGATACTGGTCGTCACAATCCGGAACTAAATATATATAGTTGGGCGGTGCCATATACTCAAAGTAATCTACTGTGACGCTTTTACATTTTGAGCGATTCTTGTTATCCTTAGCCCTGGATCCTCCTATCCTCCTTTACTCAGGAGGAAGGAGTTTTGAAAGGAAGACATTATATTTGGTAGCAATGCTTTATCAGTGACATTGCACAGATGCCTTCCTGTTGCCTGGGGGCTTGTATTTGCAATGAATTAAATGATGTATTCAGGTAGATTTTGGGCCGAATGCTTGATCATGTGGAACAAAATAGGCTTCTGAAATTCTTGATCAATTATGCTTAAAGTCCTTTCTTTGCTGCTGACAATGCTTTAAATTGCTACATCTCATGCCTAACTGAACAGTAATTTGAGCAGACTGCGACATATATGGTGAATAGCTGCCATCGCCACCCGGTCCGTCCCAGAACGTACCTAGATCGGCAACGGGCCAAAATGTTGCGTAGTTAACACATTTGAAAAGGATTACAGTCTGGATATTTTACAACTAGGATTGATCTGCTTGCACAAACAGCAAATTAGGAGCAAATGCTTCTAGTTGGATGAAAGTAGCAGTATATTATACCCATAGCTATACATTTTACCCATCAGGAGATCGTATTCAGTGGCAATATATCATGCAACAAACATCAGATTACAACAGTGCTGAAAACCACCAGAAAATATCAGCATGCTTAGTAGTGACGTCACTGACACTGATCTGCGCACTGCTGGCAGCAAGCAGGGACATTAATGGCATACAGCAACATTATAATGTAGTTGGGAGTTGCAGAATTGTCCTCCGCGATCTGGTAGTTTTGGGTTGCAGAATTTCCCTCCCCGATCTGGTAGTTATGGGTTGCAGGATTGTCCATCAGCGATGCTGTAGTTATGACACTCATCCAGAATTTGACTCGTAAGCGCACCCAGCATTTCACGAATTCCGTCAGTGTAGGCGACGGAGTACCAGAGGCGCATCCAGGGGATCCGGTATGAACCCCCACCTCTTCTCAGAAGGTCATAGGTTAACCATTTTTTAAGCGTTTTAGTGTAAAAAAACTTTAAATAAATGACGACCAGGAACGCCATGTTCTGTGACGTTATGGCATGCGCAATGCAGCTGAAGCAATAACGGCCAGGAATGTTATATTCTGCGACATTATGGCATGTGCAGAACAGCTGAAGCAACCAAGCGTGGCGCAGTATACTGGGCATGTGAAGCAAATCGACATAAACCAAGAAGGAAATACTGGCTGGAGCCAACAGTAGCTGGAGCCAACAGTAGCTGGAGCCAACAGTAGCTGGAGCCAACAAGTAGCTGGAGCCAACAGTAGCTGGAGCCAACAGTAGCTGGAGCCAACAGTGCTGGGCCAACATGCTGGGCCAGTGCCGGGCCGGGGTAACAGTAGCTGGAGCCAACAGTAGCTGGAGCCAACAGTAGCTGGAGCCAACAGTAGCCGGAGCCAGCATTAGCCTGTGGCGCCGGCCATGGGACAGACAGACAGACAGACAGACAGACAGACAGACAGACATGAGCGACTCCGTGGTTTGGTTGGTTATTGGTTTTGCGACACGTCGACCGTTGAGTCATATAGCGTCGCCAATCTCTCACGCCGATTGGTCGCGGGCGAAGAGTAGCGACAGGTGAGATTCGAACCCACAATCTTTCGATTGCGAGACGAGCATCTTACCCCTAGACCACTCGTCCCCGACTCCGTGGCAGCCTGGACCATATATGAGGTCCGCCAGCTGAAACCCAGCCTGGCCCCGACTCGGCGACTATGCGCATCTCCTCTGCGAATGCTGCCGGACATGCCTGGATGGGGCTCGCCGTGCTCGCGTCGGTTTCTGGTACGCCGTGTGGTTCGTCAGCGTCCAAACACCGGTGACGCCCCCACCTAAGTTAGGTAACTGTGTTAACTGTCAAAACACGTGCCTGGGTTAGCTCGGTTAGTCGGAGTGGCGCGTCGTGTTAACAACGAGCGCGTCCGTGAAGTGTATCCAGCCTCTGGAATCCGTTCGTTTGGCATATGGCAACATTTCCTATGGCAACGTTTGGGAATATAGCTATATTTCAAACGATGTGTGTAATATTTAGGTGCGTGGTGGCTAGTGGAAAAGCGAAACGAAAGCGATATGGTCGGAACAAAGATTTGCATTACTATCGTTTTGCGTGATTATTTGGACTTCGCTGCTGTTTAATGCTATTTAACGCTTTGCTTTGTGTTACGATCAACCAGCCATGCTTAGGGGAAGCACCCCAGGAGAACGCACTTGTCGCTTTCCGAGGGTACTTCCGAGCCGTCGTCGAACTAATCGCTGTAGTCAAACGGGTGTTATCCCCATCCTCTCCCCAATCCACCCCGGAGTGGTGCTAATTTTCGTAATAGCACCTTGAAAAAACGGCGTGGTATAGCATCATATAAGCATTTCGTGCTATTTCTAACTTCAATAGAAGCAGTGCGATGCTTGCATATTGCAGTTAAGAGTGCTCACATCAGATACTTAATGGATGAAGATGAAATATTAGCATCATAAAGTCACTCATTTGCTTGTAAAGCACCCCTAGTATGCTAAAAGAAACCACGAGAAAAGGTACTATTTCTTTAGGACCTCCGGGCACTCGTGTTCCCTGGCTCATGACCCCTGGCACTATATGCATGCTTAACTTGAAGATCTTGCTAAAATAGCGGGGATTCTAAGTGCATCATCCGAGACAGCACCCAAACGTCTGCTTAAACCAAGCTGGAGTAGGGAACTTGTCTTTTTACCTTCTGGATTAGGACTTCTCCGAGGCTAAACTTTGTACAGTGTTGTTTATGTCTTACTGGTCTCACAGAAGAGCCGTAAAGCATGTTGATACGCCTGCACCCTATTCGCACGGCATCAGTTGCTTCCAGATACATCCGAATATCGCATGCAAGCACACATTCTAGTGTCACCATCCTGCACAATGCAACATGCACACTCATGCACATTTTAAGCATGTCAAGGACACAGCATTGCATGGACAGTGGTTGCATGCTCATGCAACGAGCATAGCAGGTACCAAGTGTATGCGTTTTAGAAGGGCACCGCCGATTTTAGGAGTTATTACTTTAATTCGACTTCCAATGTTCTACGATTGGCCAACTGGGGGCACATTCCTTCCTTCTCCCCCTAGTGGCCACAGCACTACTTCACCAATGCTACGCCATCATTATCCGGAGAACTTTCTCATTCGCTCTGGGTCCCAAGAAAACTCGCCGTCGAAAATTTGCCGAGCTGGACGATGAAAAACTGGAATTGCTGCGTGCCGGTGGCGGTGATTGCCTTTCGAGAAACGGCTGTCAAGTTCCGATGCCGATTCATCGATTTCTTCCTTGGAGACAAACAGAAACCGTACGCTACTGCGGAATTGAATCCGATAACCTGTCTGGAACTGTGAGGCCTGTTGTTGGCCGTCAGGACCTGATACAACACGGGGTGCTATACGCTGCCGTGGTGTGTGGCCCACTTCGTTGTGCCACCCTTGTTGTCGCACGCCCAGTTGCCATGTGGAGTGGCGAACAAGCTCACGCATATGAACACCATATCCCTGCTCGTAAGTTCAGATATCTTCGATAATATACTTATCGTATCGATTAGGCTCGATTTTCGCTGAATTATTCTGAACATCAGAAGGCAACCTTAGACCACAAGAATGCACGTCCAGTTAAGCCTTATATTAAGCTTGCTTAACTCTTACAGTTAATTCATGCGTAATTGGCTGTACATTAATCACCACCATTCCCTACATCGACACGGCGATCCACCAGCTTCACAAGAAGGAACTTTCGACTAGATGTGTGCGCGACTGCTGTGTCATGCCTTGCGCTGTCTGAAATGCAGCTTTAGTGTCATCGTGTGGTGTCATCCTCCCAGCGCACGACGAATGGATGAACATCACCTTCGGATGCGTCCCACTGGACAGGACCCTTGGACAGCGTCCTGTGCCACCAAGGAGCAGTTTCCGGTGAAATCACCGTGAACGACTGCCTCCATCTCCCTGACCTCTTCGTTCATCTGGGCAAAGCACTTAAACTGCCCTTCGTGCCGCGAGATCGTGCCTAGTCAGCTTTCCAATCTTTTGATTGAGTGCTTTCAGGAACTTGTCGCGCTTTTCCGTGCGATCCGTCTGAGTGTTACGATATGATCGGTGGTTCGCCCACTGTTTGTGTTGAGTGCCCTCTCCGGGCTCTGTGTCCGCTGTTCAAGTCTCCGAGAGGAAAGGCAGGATTGTCAGGCTCTTCCCCAGGGCAATGCTCGTAGGCATGCATCACCCAGCCATGCTAATTCAGATCATACCAACACAATAATGATTCACCATTCTAATGTTTATATGCGCAGAAAAAAAATCACTTCCCAGTAGCACGTCCCGGCGATCTTAGCCAAAGAAGAAGATCACAACAAGCTGCGTGAATGATGACTGAAGGCACTAATTGAATATCACAAAATATAATAGCACTTCATATGATTGACATCTGTGCCCGGCAAACGTGCGAGCGGTCGGGAACACGCAGAGGCAGCCGAACGACTCACGAGTCATCGTCACAGATACGCGGTGGGGAGACTGACAGCAAGCGCTTCAGCTTGGCGAGGAACAGGGCACGGGCGGTGTCGACGGGCAGCTCGAGGGACCGGGCACGGACGGTGTTGACGGGCAGCTCGAGGGACCTGGCACGGACGGTGTTGACGGGCATCTCGAGGGACCGGGCACGGACGGTGTCGACGGGCATCTCGAGGGACCGGGCGCGGACGTGTTGACGGGCAGCTCGAGGGACCAGGCACGGACGGTGTTGACGGGCAGCTCGAGGGACCGGGCACGGACGCTGTTGACGAGCAGCTCGAGGGACCGGGCACGGACGGTGTTGACGGGCAGCTCGAGGGACCGGGCACGGACGCTGTTGACGAGCAGCTCGAGGGACCGGGCACGGGCGCTGTTGACGAGCAGCTCGAAGGACCGGGCACGGACGGTGTTGACGGGCAGCTCGAGGGACCGGGCACGGACGCTGTTGACGGGCATCTCGAGGGACCGGGCACGGACGCTGTTGACGAGCAGCTCGAGGGACCGGGCACGGACGGTGTTGACGGGCAGCTCGAGGGACCGGGCACGGACGCTGTTGACGAGCAGCTCGAGGGACCGGGCACGGACGTGTTGACGAGCAGCTCGAAGGACCGGGCACGGACGGTGTTGACGGGCAGCTCGAGGGACCGGGCACGGACGCTGTAGACGGGCATCTCGAGGACCGGGCACGGACGCTGTTGCGGGCAGCTCGAGGGACCGGGCACGGACGCTGTTGACGGGCATCTCGAGGGACCGGGCGCGGACGCTGTTGACTGGCAGCTCGAGGGACCGGGCAACGGACGGTGTCGACGGGCAGCTCGAGGGACCGGGCACGGACGGTGTTGACGGGCAGCTCGAGGGACCAGGCACGGACGGTGTTGACGGGCAGCTCGAGGGACCAGGCACGGACGGTGTCGACGGGCAGCTCGAGGGACCGGGCGCGGACGGTGTCGACGGGCATCTCGAGGGACCGGGCACGGACGGTGTCGACGGGCATCTCGAGGGACCGGGCGCGGACGCTGTTGACGGGCAGCTCGAGGGACCAGGCACGGACGGTGTTGACGGGCAGCTCGAGGGACCGGGCACGGACGCTGTTGACGAGCAGCTCGAGGGACCGGGCACGGACGGTGTTGACGGGCAGCTCGAGGGACCGGGCACGGACGCTGTTGACGAGCAGCTCGAGGGACCGGGCACGGCGCTGTTGACGAGCAGCTCGAAGGACCGGGCACGGACGGTGTTGACGGGCAGCTCGAGGGACCGGGCACGGACGGTGTTGACGGGCAACTCGAGGGACCGGGCACGGACGCTGTTGACGGGCAGCTCGAGGGACCGGGCACGGACGGTGTTGACTGGCAGCTCGAGGGACCGGGCACGGACGCTGTTGACGGGCAGCTCGAGGGACCGGGCACGGACGCTGTTGACGGGCAGCTCGAGGGACCGGGCACGGACGGTGTTGACGGGCAGCTCGAGGGACCGGGCACGGACGCTGTTGACGGGCAGCTCGAGGGACCAGGCACGGACGGTGTTGACTGGCAGCTCGAGGGACCGGGCACGGACGGTGTTGACGGGCAGCTCGAGGGACCGGGCACGGACGCTGTTGACGGGCAGCTCGAGGGACCGGGCACGCGCGGTGTTGACTGGCAGCTTGAGGGACCGGGCACGGACGGTGTTGACTGGCAGCTCGAGGGACCGGGCACGCGACGGTGTTGACGGGCAACTCGAGGGACCGGGCACGGACGCTGTTGACGGGCAGCTCGAGGGACCAGGCACGGACGCTGTTGACGGGCAGCTCGAGGGACCGGGCACGGACGCTGTTGACGGGCAACTCGAGGGACCAGGCACGCGTGGTGTTGACGGGCAGCTCGAGGGACCGGGCACGGACGTGTTGACGGCAGCTCAGGGACCGGGCACGGACGGTGTTGACGGGCAGCTCGAGGGACCGGGCACGGACGCTGTTGACGGGCAGCTCGAGGGACCAGGCACGCGTGGTGTTGACGGGCAGCTCGAGGGACCAGGCACGGACGGTGTTGACTGGCAGCTCGAGGGACCAGGCACGGACGCTGTTGACTGGCAGCTCGAGGGACCGGGCACGCGCGGTGTTGACGGGCAGCTCGAGGGACCGGGCACGGACGCTGTTGACGGGCAGCTCGAGGGACCGGGCACGGACGCTGTTGACGGGCAACTCGAGGGACCGGGCACGCGCGGTGCTGACTGGCAGATCGCACAAGTGCTTGACTGCACAATAGAGAAAAGAAACGGGACAGGTGCGGCTGAGCACCTGCCCCGGCACGCGCCTCGTGCCAGGGGATATATCGGAGCGCGAAGTTAAACTCGACCGAATTGTACCGGGAGCGACGATGTTTTTCAGTGTTTTGACGACTTGTAGTACGTCAGTGTTAAATACAAGTTGGTCGATTTTGCCCAGGCCAGGTAAAGAAGCACGTTGCTGTCGGAGTCCGACCGTCGGCGGCCTCTGAGTCCCACCGTCGGCGGCCTCTGAGTCCGACCGTCGGCGGCAAATTGCAGTGCGTCCAATGAAGTTATTGATATTAAGTTATATATTATTGTTGGTGGCACCTCCCACACCGTCAGGCAGTACAGAATGAGGAGCGAAGTATGCGTCGTGATTAGCGCTTCAAGGGCTGATTTAGAGGAGTGGCGTCGAAAGCGGCAAAGAGGCAAAAGAAGGCGATGCATTTTCTCCCGAAGCAGGTCACACGGGATTCCTAGGTTCCGCGAAGTGACATCAGAAGGCAGTGCACTATCTCTCGAGGCATGACACACGGGATTCCCAGATTCGCAGCGGGTCGTGCACGACGCCCCAACACTCTCAGGCTGTGGAAATGGCGACCGACGCTATTGGAAAACTTGACATAAAAGGGTTCGGTGAATGGGAGGGTTTACCAAATAGCATAAAAACCGCCTTGGAGGCAGATACACAGCCAAGGGGTGGGGGTCAGGGGCCCGAGTCCCCATTAGGTACCTAAAATACACCAGATCAAACATAATATTTTGAGATTTTCCCTACGCAAAACCAGAGATTTTCAGCGCGCTTCGCGCCCAGCAAGGCTTGTTTCTTCACAAGTTTATTTTATTCGGGCCCCTCTTGCGAAAATCCTGGCTGCGCTCCTGTTTGAAGGAGTGCACTTTCAGACAATTCGACTTGAATCAAGTCTGGAGCAGTGAAAGATTACTTCCAAAGCAAAATTTTACATCGGAGAGCTCGGGCTCATCTGGGGAGGTGCTGAGCAGTACTTGGATATCATCGGCATAAGCCACAAGTTTTCCGTGAGGAAGGAAGCTGGATAGTCATTGGCGAAGATATCACAAGCATACCGAAATTCGCATGGTATGTTGTCACAAATGGACGGCAAAGATTGATTGCGTGCCATTTGTTTTCAGTGCTTTTCGAAAGAACGTGCAACAGTGAAATTGGTCGGGAATTACTTGGCACAGATAGGCCCTTAAGTTGGGCAGTGACACGACGGAGGAAGCCTTCCAGGCTTGCCCGGATCAGGCCGCCCACTAAAAATCCACTTGGGAGATTTAACACGCGCACTGGAGGGGGGGGGGGGGGGCGAAATCCGCCCACCTCTCCGGCTTTTCGTAGAGCACTCCAGATTTTACCGGTCGATATACGCCATTTTTGCGTACCTGCTTAGAAGTGTCCGGCGCGTCGTTTACAGCAAGAAAAACGGAAATCGGCCGAAATTTTTATCAAATTAGTCAAAGTAAAAAAAAACATTTCGTAGCACCAGATCACAAAAATCGGCGCTGATGCGCTTCCCGTATATTGGCGAAAGGGAAGCGTTCTTCGTAACACTGGCGACTTGTTTGATGTATATTGTTATGCTATATAGTTTCAAGATCATGTTAGGTCACCGAGGTCAAGTCAGGTCAACTTCATGACAGGTTAATGGAACCAAACTTAGTCGACTGGAATGTTGTCATAAATGCAAATGACTGTCATGCGATTGGTGTCGCTTTGCATGCTACACATTCTGAAAACTACTGTTTGTCATTGTGTACCTAAGCGTTTCCATGCTTTATTCATGTACTTCACTCCTTTCTTCGCCAAGCTGATTGCGCCGAGCTGCCCGACGGAGCATTCGGGCGGGCGGCCCGGTTCCGGTAACTGGAACTGGTAACTGACCTGATAAAGTGCTGCTATACAGGTGACCTGAGGTCAAATGCCGGGTCTAGCATCTGTATTGCATCATTAGTAATGTCCAAAGCATCATTGATGCCCATTTCAAACATTTAAACACAATCACAGCGATCCATAGCAATGACAAGCCAAGCCACGCAAAACAAGACAGTTTTGACATATGTGACCTCATTTGACCTTGAAGATATTGACCTAAGGTCATGAAATTTGCACACAATAGAGTTCACTACCGTACCCATCCACTCTGCGAGTTTCGTTACTCCAGCTGTAATAGGAGCCGAGATCTTAGGGGGGGGGGCGAATCCGCCCCCCTCCAGTGCGCGTAATTTTCAGAGGCCCTCCAGGGCGCGTGTTAAATTATGCGGCCCGAGCACCAAAACGCCGCCGCACAGCCGTGAGTGGCATGCCGTCCATTCCGCTGGCCCCGGAGCCACTCATCCCGCGCCTGGCAGCCGACAACTAGAGCGGAATCGCCGGGGTGAGGTGAAGGACGCGCACACTAGGGGTGGCCCAGGTGGCTCGTCAGTCGCACCAGGACGCGTCTCATTAGCCATTTTAAGTGTGATCGTGGAAAAGTGCGTATTTAAGTCGCTGTAGTCAGCAGCGCGAATTTCACCATCGCTCGTGCTACTGGACGTGCTGGACGTACTGGACGTACTGGACCTTCCCATGGTTTGGCAGACAGAACTTGACTCACCAGATGCTTGAGTCACCGGAAGCCAGATGCTTGAGTCACCGGAAGCCAGATGCTTGAGCCATCGGAAGCCGGATGCTGACACACTTAATCACGACGAAAGGGCACAAGAGCGGCGGCGTTTTTACACGATTTTGCAATCGCCTGCAGATGCGTCGGTGCTCGTCGCTCCTCAAGGTCAGCCGGTCGGACGATGACACATTTCGATCGGCAATCAGCTGACATTGGCATGACACAGCTGGTCGTTCTCGCACGGCCAGGGACTGTGGCTCGGCCGGTAGCGCTCCCGTCGCTCGTGACGGTGAACGCCCGTCAGCGCGTTCCGCAACGTCATAGAATGGCGCAGTTTATCGTCCACAGTCTCGGCGGTCCAAACAGGGCTTCAATCGGTCGTCAAAGCTAATGACATGCCAGTCAACGCCGTTCCAATCTGGCGCCGCCATGGTGGTCGATTTGATTTGCGGCGGTGTTTGGGAATTTGTGTGCCGCACAGGATTGTTCAATGCTCACTTTGTGACACTATGTGGAGGATTGACACATGTGGAGGTTGATTGGCAGTGGTTGGAGGACTTGACACTATGCGCGGATTGATGGCGACGCGAGCCAGGATGGTGGGAATGGGTGAAGCATGGGTGGGTACATCGGTCAGTTGTTGACATTCACGGTCCGGAGGCAGACTAAAGACCCTGTCGAGTGCGGCGCCATTGGCGACGTTAACCACCTCCGGACTGGTCGTGAAGTCCATCGTTACCCGACCGTGGTGAAGGTCTTGAAAGCCCCCTATTGATTTCTGATCTACGACAGCTGGGATAGAATGCGAAACGCCGTTAGGAAGTCCTGATCATAGAGCCCGAAACATACATTGCATAGATATTTTGGCCGACAGTGAGGTCACCTGAGATCGTATTAACCCTCCCCGTCTTTCCGGTCATTTCCTCACACCCTGTCTCGGAGGGGGGGGGTGTGATACAAACCCCCCTCTAATCTCCGAACTAAGCGTCGCACGAAAACGAAAGAGGTGCCATCGGAAAGCGCTCAACGAGTAGGGCCAGACACCACCCCGAAAATCTCATCCCCCAAAAGGGATGTCACTAGGGGTCCTAGGTTTTCACGACTTACATCATGTTTTTGGCTCTGGGGAGTTCATTTTGGGGGAAATTAAAAACATATTTGGAATCAGAAAAGGAAGGCGAAATCGACCATGGCCCTAACATTCTTGTCCACCCAAAAATCAAAATGTAAATTTTTCAAAATATAAAATTTTTAGTTTTCAATTTTTATTGTTCTATTGGATAGAGCGGACCGAAAAACGTTGTTCGAAGTGAACTTGCTCTCATAAAAATGCTTACTTTAGCCAGAATCTTCGATTTTAGCCCTAATGGGCAAATATGCAAAACTAATAAGTAATCAAAAACGGAAATAAATATGCATTCCTCTGGTGCATTTTGTTTCGTCCCTAACGATAAGCAAACGCTGAAAGTTTCATTAAAATAGCATTATCCGTTAAAGCGTGACGCCTGGTTAAACTTTCTGGAGGTGACCTCACTTGACTTTGACTAACTCGTTGACCCTAGATGACCTGACCTCAAAATTTTGACACAACATGACAAATTGATGTGGGAAAGGGTATGCCAAATTTTGGCGGGCTGCCGTGCGCTGTTCTTTCACTATCCGCTGAAAAAAACCTTAGGGGAGGGGGAGGGGCACGTATTTCACCTTATCACACCTTATATCATATCATATCATCATATATATCATATCACACCTTATATCTTCAATTTCTACAGTGCTAAGATCATTAGAAGCCATAATATGTCAACCCAATGACATACTTTTATAATGGGGAATGCCCTGGGCTATATATATATATATATATATATATATATATATATATATATATACATACATATATATATATATATATACATATATATATATATATATATACATCTATATATATATATATATATATATATATATATATTTATTTATATATATATATATATATATATATATATATATATATATATATATATATATATATATATATATATATAACTATATATATATATTTTTTTTTTTTTTTAAATAAATTTAATCCGAGTTCTTGTTGGGGTGGCTTTATGAACCAGGGTCCTATTGCTAAGCAGAGCTTGTTGCGTGAACCCTGGCCCCACCACCGATCCATAAGTCCAGTTCAACTGCATAATTTTGACCGAAAGTTTAGCGTGCCGTCAATGCACCGACACGGCCGCCCGGTGCTCTCCCCGGCCTTATCGGGCCGCTGCCAACTGACCCCCCAGCCGGGGCTAAATGCGGCGCGCGAAGCGACTCGAACCCTGCGTTGCCAGGACAGGGAGACCAGAGCAGGTGGCTCAACCAACTGAGCTACCGGGGTATATATATATACATATATATATACATGTATATATATATATATATATATATATATATATATATATATATATATATATATATATACATATATATATATATATATATATATATATATATATATATATATATATATATATATATATATATATATATATATATATATATACATATATATACATACACACATATATATATATATATATATATATATATATATATATATATATATATATATATATATATAAATATATATATATATATATATATATATATATATATATATATATAGATATATAATATATATATATATATATATTTATATATATATATATATATATATATATATATATATATATATATATATATATATATATATATATATTTATATATATATATATCGACGCACTGCTGATTGAACACAATCGCGGAACGGGCATTTAATTCTTTCTTCTGCAGATTCTCTAATACGTCTTCCATGGTTTGTGTGTTCACTGATGTGACAAATCTCTAAACCGATGTGCCAGTCGAGCATACTATCGTCATTATTTGTGACTACGCCCATCGGCATATTGAACTCGCCCCACATGCCATCCCTGAGACCGTGATGGCCGCCATGCTCAGACACTGTACCACAAAAGCTAGTGCCCCCCATGGCAACCTTTACTACCAAACAGACGGCGCTGCCATGGGATCACCCCTAGGTGTGCTGCTTGCCCAAGCAGTTATGTGTTGGGCTGAACACCAGGTTCTGTCAGCCAACAACAGCCCCCACATATACTGCAAATACATGGATGACATTCTGGTCGACGTAACCGACATCCGCCCTCCTGGACCTTCACTCCCGCTTGCATAGCGTGTCTGGGCTAACTTCCACCATAGAGAAGAACGTAGACCAAAAAAATCAGTTTTCTAGACATTAGCATCGAAACTTTCTCACGCGCTGTTGCAACAAGCGTTTTCCGGAAGCCAACTGACACCGGAAAACATCTTAGACCTGATGTCATTCACCTCCGACATATTTTAAAACAAGATGGCCCATTCCACGACAAATCGACAAGAGCATAACACCCAATGTTTTATGTTGTGATGATGATGCTTGTGTGGGGGTTATCCAAAACGCCGAATTTAGCTGTGACATGTTTAGAAAGAGCAAGTCAAAGGTCAAGGAGTCATACCCTCGGGAATTTTGTATATGTCACCTAACAAGGGTCCCTTTTGAGGTCTTTAACTCAATAAAGAACAATACGAATTGTGCAAAAGTATATATCGGTGAACTCATAATAATCAACTGCATCTTTTGGCTATTTCGGGATTTTCGTTTATGGGTTATTTGAAATCGTGACACCGTGACCTAAGGCCACGTGGCCTACTTTAACTTTCGGGACAGAAAAGGTACAGAAATAAAATGAGATTTTCATCTGTACAAGCAAAAAATAAATATAAGGGTTCCACTAAAACTACATACCCTTTTTATAGTAGGCATGTACGGTTGTTTTTGTGCTAGTTTATCGTGGCCTGTGTTAATATGTATTTAAAACGGTGTATTACTGAAATACAAGCCTTTTCACGTTCGATGCACGTGATGGGATGATAATTTGTCATCTAATCGTGATTGTTGTGTTGCACATGTGTTCTAACTCGTTGTTAGGTCAAGGGTTAAACAGAAATGGCAGAAGTGTCTCCGAATTGTGGTAGGTGGCCCATTCGACGACAAATCGACAAGTGAACTGACCAAAATAACACCCTACATTTCATACTTCGATGAAGATACCTATACATATGGTTAGTTTGCATCAATAATCCAGCTGTGCAATTTTGAGAAAGATCGGAGCAACGGTTAAGGACAAATAGTCTCGGACATTTTTGAGAGGTTGCCTTAGATTTGGAGGCCTGGAACTCATCGACGATAAATATGAATTGCCGAAGCTATATATCGCTGAACTCGTCGTTTTCCACTGCATCTTGTGTGATTTTCGAAATTTTTGTTCACTCGTTTTTTTAATATTCAGCTTGTGACCTGAGATAACGTGACCTAGTTTGACCTTTGAGACAGTCACAATGCTAGTTTGGAAATGTAGAAGCGAAGAAGGGTGATTTGTGAAATCCTATATCGTCACTTGTCAGGGGAAAAGGAATATAAATGTTTTCACCTCATGCAAAGTATGTCTGCATCAATGTCAGCATATCGAAAACGTGCGATCATGTTTCACCGACAACACTGGAGGGTTTATAATACCACCAATCACTCTAATATCAACTTTCTGACATTTCAAACCCAACATTCTGGAAACGAAAGAAGAACCTCATTGACTGAGTAAGCGTATTCATCTTGAGCTGTTTGAAAACAAATTTGGGGTGGACGCATGCATTGGTCCACCTTGAGCCTGAAATGAATCGAGTTGGATCATGGGCCGTCTACATCGGTGTAATAAAATAATATAATATATTTGCGCAATAAACTGCAATGCAATAATGTTTTGCAATACAGATATGTAATGACTATATGATCAACATGGTCGACGCGCCCTAAAGCCCCAAATAACAGATATGTAATGCCATGCAATGTAATGATCTACAGATCTGCAGATCATCCCATGCATTGTCAGATTCCAAGTTCAGACTGATGATCCGTCACTGCGATAATATCAATCAGCACAATCTGTATCTGCGCGCTCACTAACACGCATCACTTCACCCAGCTACAATTAACACACGCATCGGTAGACAGCTCATGAACTTTTACGGTGCTGTGGATCACTGGTGCGAACTTGTGGTGCCCCTGTGTTCCCTTCACCGTGATGGCTTTCGAGAAGCGCTCGGTGATGTGGGTCGTGACGTACATTGCCTCCTGCTTTGATACAAGCATGAACTTGATGCAGCTGACCAGCTTATGCGACAGACCTCGCCGTCAGTATCTGATTGTTAAGCGGGCGCTTGAGGCTCTCTTGAGCCGCGGTACGCTTGGCTGTGCCCTCGATACCGTCGCAGGCATCCTTGCCTTGAGATGTGACAAAAGGCCACTAACAGGGTTCTCCAAAATCTGTCTGATGGTGACACACATTGATGATGTCATGCTTATTTTCATACTGTGCAGCACTGCAACCTGTGAAATAAATAATCTTTTTCGGGTCAGGTACTTCGGTCCGATTTTTTTTTGATAAGCCGTTGCAGGAACCCATGCACCATGGCGGTGCTGTGCTTTGTGCCGTCAGAGATACAGCAATAGCTCTGATGGCACAGTGCCTCGTCCTCACGCCAGTACACTACAAACGGGTGCACCGTACACTGAGACGAGTCCCAGTGGAAGCCTTGAACTTCCAAGGCTTCCAAGGCTTCCGGTTCCACACATGAATAATTTTCAGCGAAATTGCACTGGACAATCACTTCTCCCCCTTGGCGTAGGTGAAATACATTGCGTAGGTGAATTGCTCACCTTGTTTCTCAGCCACAAAGTGGTGTCTGGTCAGCTTCACGGTTTCCTGGTTGAAATATCGCATGCTTTCCTTTTTGGTCTGGACTATATCTGCGAGTGTTCGGCGATGCGTGCTCATCCACTGTGTGAAGCTAATCTCATTATCCATGTCATCATCTGGGGCTGAATAATCTTCACTCTCTTCTCCTGATTTGTCAGCGAGGATGCGAGGATCAGGAAGTGCATCATCCCGTCTTTACCAGGGCAATCCTCACCGTTGCGGATCATGCAGTCGCGGTTTTCCGTGCCACATACAGCGTGATCGAGGAGGTCACGGCCTTTGAGACCGGGAAGGTCAAGAGCGGAGTTGAGCAGTTTTTGAATTTTATAAGTGCATACACACACCGAGTGTGTCCCACTGTTGCCTGCCAAGACTCAAATGTTTTGGACGAAGAGCAGCAAAGGTTAAGAAGCCGGTGCGAGGGTTTTCAGGGTTCTTATTGTATAGATGATATACATCAGACAAGTTTCCCAAAACAAGCCTTTTCTGAACTCTACTTTTGGTTTCATCAGCCTGTCGCACCGTGACACAGTCGGCCTTGCCGAGACACATCCGGCTGATCTGGTCGGACTCGTAAAATAGCTTCACTTTCACCTTGTCTGTGTCCGACAAGCTCGTATATTTCCAGGCTTCACAGGCAGCACGGTCAGCGAGAGTGAGGAGTGAGCGCTGGGCACTCAAACACGGCGCCACCCCTTGTTCGTGCCCTTCCTGATATTTCACAACATTCGTATATTTTTATTCTCGCGATTCAATAAGTGGTTGTGCGAATGGTTTCTCGGTTATCAAAATGTGATTGCATGTTGTGGATGTTTGTCTCTCCTTGTGGATGCTATTTCGTTATCGCAAGGTAAAACTCATAAATCATCTACTACCACAATTTGGAGACATTTTGCCATATATTTTTAACCTTTGACCTCACGAGTTGGAATCCTTTTGCAACAGAACACTTAGGAACAGATAACCAACATTCTCATCCCATCACGTGCCTCGAACGTCAAAATTATAGTATTTCAGTAATATACCGTTTTAAGCAGATGTTAAAACAGGACTCGACAAACTAGCGCAAAAAACAACCATGCATGACTAATTTATTACGGATATGTAGAGTCTTAGGGGGGAGGACCCTATTTTTATTTTTGTTTTGGAAGACAAAATATCAACCTTCATTTCTGCACTTTTTTCAAATCGCATTGTGACTGTCCCGAAAGTAAAAGTAGGTCACATGAACTTAGATCACGATGTCACGATTTCAAATAGCCCGTAAACGAAAATTCCTGAAGAACTAAAAGATGCAGTCGATTATTGTGAGTTCACCGATATATACTTTTGCACAATTCGGAATGTTCTTCATTGAGTTAAATACCTCAAAAGACACCTTGGCTAGGTGACATCTAAAAAATTCCCGAGGCCATAACTCTTTGACCGTCCACCTGATCTTCCAAAAAATTGCACAGCTAGATTAGGTGCATCAGATAACTCCACATGATTATTTTCAGCAAAATATTAAATATTTGGTGTTATTTTGGCCCTTCAACTTGTCGATTTGTCGTGGAATGGGCAAGATGCTTATTACATGCTATTGCATGCATATGCATGAACAAACATCCAAAATTTAACTTCCTCCCACAATGCAGCAAACAAACGCAATAGTTCACCTAATCTCAGGTCGGCGACCTTGACCTTAAGTAAAATTTCGAGATAGCGAAGTTGTTTGCTCTGATGAAAGAACAGTTTGGTGTTGATATGTTGCAACAACTTCGAATGGCGGCATTTTGAAGGCATTAGAACATTATTATCTTTAACCCGCCCTTATCTTTGTCCATGACCTTTGATGACCTTGACATAAAATTCGTACAATATATGCATAACAGACGCATAAGAAGGCACTCAAATTTTCGTGTCTTTTAAAATTAATTTTCCTCTCCGTCTCCTCATTCGGCCACTATCTCGGAACAATTTGAAGAGGGGAAGGCTCCCTAGAGCCCCCACACACGGCACGGCAGAGGTTCATATTCAAGTCAGTTGACAAAATAGATTGGTTAACCTACCATCTTCACCTCGCGTGGCTGCTCGACGAGCAGGCCAATGGCGCGACTCGCAGACTCGACCGTGGTCGGTACACAGCCGCCACAATGGCGCTTCACGACGGGCCACCGGCCGCTGGCACCCACAGGGATTCCAGAGCGGGTTCTGAACGGGAGGTTTTTATCTCGTCAACTTAACTGGCCGCGTGATGGCAACATTGCCACCGCAGACAACACGCCTGCCGAGTCGGGTCGACACCGTACCCAGTAAATGCGCGGACACGATCCAGCACATCTCGATTTAGCCAGTTTCCCGACAGCACAAGACATGTATATGCATGCAACGTTTGCAATTTTTCATCCTTGATAAGATATAAAGCTGTCCATGATGCACTCCGATTGTTGCTTTTGCTACTCAAACGCTCTTGACATATTTCATTTATCAATAATTGAATCTCCTCACTAAACGAAGCCTTCAGCGTATCCCCGTAATGCCCATGTAACATCGAAAACGCTCCGGAGCAATCTTGTCGCTCATTAGGCTGAACTACGGCCACTTCACTTTACCAGTCTCGTTCCAATCGATTGCCAGTGGACCGGCAAATCCAGCGACCGCCGCGCCCCGTTCACTCTCTTCGACCACAGGCAGACCCATCAGGTGGTCGCCGGGACCGTGACCCGTCCAGTGGTGGCTCCGACCACAGACGGACCCGGCAGGTGGTCGCCGGGACCGTGACCCGTCCAGTGGTGGCTCCGACCACAGACGGACCCGGCAGTGGTCGCCGGGACCGTGACCCGTCCAGTGGTGGCTCCGACCACAGACGGACCCGGCAGTGATCGCCGGGACCGTGACCCGTCCAGTGGTGGCTCCGACCACAGACGGACCCGGCAGTGGTCGCCGGGACCGTGACCCGTCCAGTGGTGGCTCCGATCACAGACGGACCCGGCAGTGATCGCCGGGACCGTGACCCGTCCAGTGGTGGCTCCGACCACAGACGGACCCGGCAGGTGGTCGCCGGGACCGTGACCCGTCCAGTGGTGGCTCCGACCACAGACGGACCCGGCAGGTGGTCGCCGGGACCGTGACCCGTCCAGTGGTGGCTCCGACCACAGACGGACCCGGCAGTGGTCGCCGGGACCGTGACCCGTCCAGTGGTGGCTCCGACCACAGACGGACCCGGCAGGTGGTCGCCGGGACCGTGACCCGTCCAGTGGTGGCTCCGACCACAGACGGACCCGGCAGGTGGTCGCCGGGACCGTGACCCGTCCAGTGGTGGCTCCGACCACAGACGGACCCGGCAGGTGGTCGCCGGGACCGTGACCCGTCCAGTGGTGGCTCCGACCACAGACGGACCCGGCAGGTGGTCGCCGGGACCGTGACCCGTCCAGTGGTGGCTCCGACCACAGACGGACCCGGCAGGTGGTCGCCGGGACCGTGACCCGTCCAGTGGTGGCTCCGACCACAGACGGACCCGGCAGTGGTCGCCGGGACCGTGCAGGTGGTCGCCGGGCAGGTGGTCCCGACGGTCACCACCGTCCAGTGGTGGCTCCGACCACAGACGGACCCGGCAGTGGTCGCCGGGACCGTGCAGGTGGTCGCCGGGCAGGTGGTCCCGACGGTCACCACCGTCCAGTGGTGGCGCCACATCGTGTCCGGCGACTGAAGACCGACGATCGGCGCCGCGCCGGTCTTGTCCAACACCGGCCGACAACACCGGCACTGTCACTCGGCCACCAATTGAGACCCGACAGCCGACAGCAGCGAGGCGTCGGTCATGGGGGCCGGCTGGCGGCACGCGCCGCCGTCTGGGGGGGGGGCGTCTGGGGGTCTAGGGGCCGACCGAGCGTCGACACAGACGCCACTGCAGACTGCAGACTGCAGGTTGCAGATCGCAGACTACAGGCTGTAGATGATACGTGGAAGCTTAATGCACGCGTCAGCCAGTGAGGAAGTGATGCGCCCTCTCTTTGTTCAGTATTCACCTGATGGCTGAAGTGTTTCTGTAGACTGTCTGAAGAAGACTACCGCCAGGGTAGCTCCGCACATTGCTTCGTTTGGGTTCTCTCCGATCAACTCACGCAACGGTTTGAAATGTCTCATCCTATCTGTGGCAGGTATTGCGCGGGAAGCAATAATTAATGACTGCATACTGTAGACTGGGGTCTGCAGTTTGGGGTCTGCAGTTTGGGGTCTGCAGTGTGCAGAGACACCACGTCCGGTCAGGTATGTACCTCGGATATCAGTATCCGATCAATATCAGCCGACCTCTCGTCGGTCGGCTGCCGAGACGGCCGACTTCTGCCGCCAGGGCGCCGTTGCGCCGGCCCCCGGGGTGTGGCTACGACACGACCAGTCAAGTCCAAGATGTTCCTCTCTCCGAGAATAGACATATGTTCGTGGCGAGCTTGCAGCGGCGTACGGAGATTGCGCGGCTTCTCTTGTGAGGTGGTCATTTTCTCCTTCAGGAAATAATTGGGACGTTCACCTCCACGGGTGGTGGTGTTTAAGTCTTGCGCAATGTCGAGCTTCATTCAACGAACCCCTGACAACGGCATGGGTATTTCATTAGCTGTTCACATTTCCTATGCCTTCCACTATATTTGACCCCTTTGCGTGGATGTGATAAACCGAGAGCTGAGAGACCAAATGCGTTTGCTTTTCCGGCACAGTCCCTTTTCCGACCCCCAAGGATTTCCGTGGATAGTAAGAAAAAAGTGGCGGGCGACAGCGCGTATAAATTTGGCATACTTTTTCCCCACATCAATTTCACACCTGGTGTGAAGATTTTGAGATCAGGTCATCATGGTCACCGAGTTAGTCAAGGTCAAGTGAGGTCATCTAAAAAAACGTTCAACCAGTCGTGATGCTATAACGGATAGAGTTATCTGAATGAAACTTTCATCGTTTACTTATCTTTAGGTACATAACAAAACGCTTCAGAGGAATTTTCGAATTTTCCCCTTTTTTGATGACTTAATTGTTTTGCATATTTTCCCCGTAGGGCTAAAATAAAAGATTCGGGCTTAAGTAAGCACTTCTAATTATGCTTATGTTTGCTTAAAACAACGTTTCTTGGCGCGCTGGACCCATTAAAAACAAAAATTCCAAAAATAGAAGGGTCTTTTTTTTCAGATTTGAAAGAAAAATTGTTGTGCGGGTGCGGAAATATTTTGGGACCATGGTCGATCTCGCCTTCCCTTTCTGATTTCCAATATGTTTTGTTTTACTCTTCTCCAAAATGAGCTCCCAGAGCCAAAAACAAGTCAGTCGTGACCAAATAGGGGCCCCTAGTGACGCCACTTTATGAGGGGAGAAGCTATTTTGGGATGCTTTCTGGCCCTACGCGTCGAGCGCTTTTCGATGTCACCTCCTTCGTTTTTGTGCGACGCTTAATTTGCATTTTAGAGAGGGTGTATATAATGACCCCTCTCTTGAGACAGGTGTGAGGATCTGACGGGAAAGACAATTTACAAAATATAAATGACAAAATGCGGGTTAATCATATTGATTCAACCGCACTCGTACAAAAAAGACATTTGATGTAAAATGAATTTAAATTATGCGGTATGCTTTGAGAAGATGGTGAGATTTGTATTAGAATCACATAGAAATAACAGGATATCAATATCGATAAAAGCATTGCTCAAGGCTCTTAACCGTGTTACAGTGGGGGATTCTGCCCCCTGTGGTTTCTCGCTTACCGTTCCGTAACCGTTTGTGATAGGAGCATGAAACTAGGCGAGTTTTCTTAACTTTCTTCCCACTTCATAGCACTTTTTTCTATATCAGAGGCGTCTCCAGGAGCGAATATTGAGATACACCTCCGACGTATTTTTGTGAAAACTTGAAGCAGCAAATGCATTTCAATATTTTCATTTGCTGTTCAGGCGACTATGATTTGGAACTCAGTGACCGCAATCATGCCAGAGGCGGATACCGGGAAGGCAAGAATGGGCAACATGCGACCGGTTTTCAAAAACAATACCATCTGTGTTGTCATTGAAAAGTTGGAAGTGTGGAGTGAATTCAGGACAAACAACAATACTGTATCACAAGCAGTGGCGGAGACAGAAGACTTTCCCAACGGCGTATCGAGGGGAGGACGAGAGATATTCAGAACATATCTTATTAAAACCACCATAAATCAACATGTGATGATCGTGACACATTGCCAATGGTGGATGTAGTGGAGGACAAGTTAACTGAGGACAAATAAGTATAATAAATCGCATGCAGTGGTGGAGTCAGAAGATTTTCCCAATGGTGAATGATTGTAGTAACCTTCCCACTATGGCCTCTCAGGATCATCCCTAGTGTAATTTTCTGGTGACGCATCTGGTCAAAAATAGCACGTTATGTGTTGATGTTATGTAATAATAACAAAATAATATATTTGTGCCACTGACTGTGAAGAAGGGCCAACCATAAAGAACGAATGAAACTCACCCCTCCTTATGCTCCTGGCTCCATCATTGGCTGTATTATATGTGCATGTATAGACATAAAATTGTACCTTGAACGACTCAGAATGATTCATGCCCATACATGCACAATTTTATGGATGTGTGTACCATTGTTGGTACGATGTACCTACCAAATAGTCACAAATGGTTGCTTTATCACTTTCCACCCATTTACGGCGTGATTTCTACATTGCTAAGATTTGAACATTTTGACCTAAAACAATTGTACATTAGACAAGTAAAACTCGCTAAAGCTATCCAGTTTTGAAATCGGCCCAATAGATTCCGAGATATCAGGAGGGGGGGGGGACAATCCACGACCACCCTGCAGCTTCAGGACGAAGCGGGCCCTGCCGTAATAGAGTTAACAGCTGACTAGCTAGTAGTACATCACTGGGTGAGAGTACCGCGACAGTACAGACTGCAGACCACCACCGGCTGTCCGGGTGTGGCGGTGGGAGTACCGCGACAGTACATACTGCAGACCACCACTGGCGGTCCAGGTATGGCGGTGGGAGTACCGCGACAGTACATACTGCAGACCACCACTGGCGGTCCAGGTATGGCGGTGGGAGTACCGCGACAGTACAGACTGCAGACCACCACCGGCGGTCCAGGTGTGGCGGTGGGAGTACCGCGACAGTACATACTGCAGACCACCACTGGCGGTCCAGGTATGGCGGTGGGAGTACCGCGACAGTACATACTGCAGACCACCACCGGCGGTCCAGGTGTGGCGGTGGGAGTACCGCGACAGTGCAGACTGCAGACCACCGCCCGAGGCCTAGGTGTGGCAGTGGGATGGTCAAACGATCGGCGTGACCCAGTCCGCAGGGCGTGCGCTCCACCCCCGCCCCCCGGACCGCTCGTGCTCTGTATCGACGCTCCGTTTCATCACGATCCGGGTCGGTCGTACAGTGTGGCGGCCTCGCTCCGCTCCCTTCAGCCGCCGCAGCACGACAATTACCATAACTGGTCCGGGCGGCGCCTGTGCCAGGTCAGGTCGGCGGCGGTCATCTGCACTCTGGTGACGTCACGTGTCGCCAGTTGTGTAAACGTTGGTGCCGGACACCGAGCGCTCCGGCTGCACCAATGGATTTGGACCCGAGCTCCGACTACATCAATGCGGTATACGTTGTGAAATATGGTGGCTGGTCGCGATGTGCTCCCGTACGTTTGGCGGTTTCGATGTCTTTCCAGTGCAGGCTCACCTTCTCTCATGCTTTCAGGACCTTCTTACATGACATCGGCATGAACTCGTCGACCCACTCTCTCTTTAAAGGTTCTCCCCCCCTCTCTCTCTCTCTCTCTCTCTCTATTTCTGTCTCCCTCTTTTTCTTTTTTTTTCTCTCTCTCTCTCTCTCTCTCTCTCTCTCTCTCTCTCTCTCTCTCTCTCTCTCTCTCTCTCTCTCTCTCTCTCTCTCTCTCTCTCTCTCTCTCTCTCTCTGCATTTCTATCTCTCTATCTCTCTTTCTATCTCCCTGTCTCTCTTCCTCTCTCACCCTCCCGCTTTTCGTTCTCTCCCTCCCTCTATCTTCCGTTTCTATTTCTCTATCTCTATCACCTATAGTCTGCTTTTCGGAGAACGGTGTTACTCCATCCAATTTTTATGATGATTTTGGTAGGCTGTTGCTCCGTGACTTTGGCGCTCTGAATTCGGCCCGATCAACAGGACAATATAAAATGGCTTGAGCGGACTTTCAACGAGTTGCCGGTTGGCTGCATCGATCCAGTATATAATCCAGAATATAAACAAACATCGGCTTTGTTATTTGCAGGAATTCAGCATTTGAAAGGAGGCATGCTGATTAAATTATGTCCTTTTCCATATAAAAAAAAATGTTTTCTTAAAATAGATGCAAATGGAATGCGTGCTGCGGTGGCTTGACTGTTATGCCAAGCAGAGCTTGTAGCCCACCCCGAGCCCACTATCCGATCGGGAAAGTCAAGCTGAACGACTCGATTTTAACCGAAAGTGTAGGGTGCTTTCAGTGCTCCGTCACGGTGCCGGTGGCAGATACCCCCCCCCCCCCCCGCACCCCTTCCCCTTTGTTCGGCCACCAGTCGAACGGGATCAGGTCATGTCCTTTTCCATATATTTTTTTATCCTAAAATAGATGCAAATGGAATGCGCGCTGGGGATGTTTGGCGGGTACAGGTCAATGCTAAGCAGAGCTTGCCGAATTGATGACTGACGATACTGGCGATAGAACTATGTGTGAGCGCTATATGACACATTCTCCTCCGGGGACGGATCGCCAGTCCAGCACTGTGCCGTACCAACACCGTCTTATGTGACATGGATGTCTTGAAAAATGCTCACATATTTCTTACCCACCCTGCAGCCATCACCGAAATTCCAAATCCGAATGCAATGAAAAGATAGGCCACACTAGCTCAACATTCAGGAATGTGCCCTTCTTAAATGCGGACGTTTTGTAAAGCATTGGGTGAACTGGCTGTATTTCCCAACATTTTCTTATCCCGAGGTTTCCGTCGCCAGCATCGTCCGTCATCAAAAATTGGACATACCCACAGATGATACACACAGCAGCACGACAATCACAGACAAGGCAGCCGTAGTCTGCAGGTATGTACCCACAGATGGTGCACCCATCAGCGCGCCAATCTCCGACAAAACAGCCGTATATAAGCACGTATGTACCCACAGATGGTGCACCCATCAGCGCGCCAATCTCCGACAAAACAGCCGTATATAAGCACGTATGCACCCACAGATGGCACACCCATCAGAACTCCAATCTCAGGCAGGACAGCTGTAGTGTGCAGGCATAATGTACCCACGGCTGCACAACCACCAGCACGCCAATCTCAGACAAGAGAGCCGCAGTTTGCACACATGTACCCCGAGCGTGACCGATCGCAGCACAGGTGCCACACGGTTCGATCCTGACGTGCATGCCAGCCTCGGATAGTTATAGTAACCCAGTATCGGATATTACCTTACTGTAGATAGTACCTCTGTAGATAGCTATGGTACCCCAGCATTGGATAGTATATCATTAGTAAATAGTACATCAATAGATAATGCGAGTAAAACAGACATGGAGCAAAGTTGGCATAAAAGCGAAGAAGAGATGATCGGAGGACAAGAATGCGTAGCTCGACAAACAAAATCTGACGTATTTTCAGTTTATCAATCATGCTAGGGTAACTCCACGGGCTTCAGCCTCATCTGTATGGCATGGCCTGGTCAGCACAAGGTGGGCGGCATGACGAACACAGGTGGGGTGACGTGGCGGGACCGGCGGGCAGGGGACCGGACCGCCGCCACCACCGTCACCGGGTGAATCACGTCAGCACAAGGTGGGCGGCACGACGAACACAGGTGTGGTGACGTGGCGGGACCGGCGGGCAGGAGACCGGACCGCCGCCACCACCGTCACCGGGTGAATCACGTCAGCACAAGGTGGGCGGCACGACGAACACAGGTGTTGTGACGTGGCGGACCGGCGGGCAGGAGACCGGACCGCCGCCACCACCGTCACCGGGTGAATCACGTCAGCACAAGGTGGGCGGCATGACGAACACAGGTGGGGTGACGTGGCCGGACCGGCGGGCAGGGGACCGGACCGCCGCCACCACCGTCACCGGGTGAATCACGTCAGCACAAGGTGGGCGGCATGACGAACACAGGTGTGGTGACGTGGCGGGACCGGTGGGCAGGGGACTGGCGGGACCGGACCGCCGCCACCACCGTCACCGGGTGAACCACGCCGACGGCGACCCTGAACTAGATACACACCAACCCAACATAAAGTTGGTGAGTTCAAAATCTATCCGGGCCACTACGCTCACAGTCAGGTTTGAACTGAGTTAACCCAAAATTAGCTACACCAACCTCGCCTAACCTGACCTACCCTAGCCTGACCTAGCCTAACCCAACCTAACCTAACCTAACCTAACCTAAACTAACCTAGCCTAACATAATCTAACCTAGCTTAGCCTAACCCAATCTAACCTAGCCTAATCTAGCCTAACATGACCTGGCCTGACCTAAGCAGAAACAAACTAGTAAATAAATAGAAGCCTACATGGTCCACAAATATCATAATAATACGCAAAATAAATAATCAAATAACGTAAAATAAATATAATTTATGTTTATGTATTTAAGTGATATACCAAGACGTCGTTTGCGTTTTAGTTGTGGCCGTAGATTACGTATGTGTAGAGATTCGAGGACCTTTAGATCAGCGTTGTCCCTGGCTGTTGCTAGAATTTTACTTTGAAGTTTGTGTTAGTGTCGTTGTGTTCATGTTATAATGTTTGTCGATCATGTGTTCGCCTAAAGGTGTATGCTTTTCAAGTCTGGCATCTCCCAAGTGCTCATTGTACCTATCCCTGATACTACGTTTGGTTTCACCGACATAAAATATTCCAAGACAGCGGTTGCACGTTATTTTATAAACTACGTTTTTCGCGTGCATCTACCTTTGAGCCCGTTGATGCAGGTGTGGCACGTTCTTTACCAGCAGGGCATGGTGGAATTTCCAGGGCTGAGCGGACCAGGTAAGATTTCAGCGTAGGTCCGCTAGTCCAGGCTACCCTAACATGGTTTAGATGAGACGAACGGATGGCTGCGTTTACCTGTCGACATAGTTGGTCATCGACAAATGGAAGTCTCATGTAAACATAGTTGGGATTACTACCGCTCGATGCCGACGTTGCCCACTTATCCTACTCCTGTTGTGAGGGTGAACAGCACGAGCGGCGGAGTGTACCCGATGTGCTGGGTATCCGTTTTCCAAAAAGAGTTGTCATCTTCGCAAGGCTCCGCTCGCATGAAATAGTATCGGAGGAGACTCGTGCTGCTCTCTCATTTGGGATGTTAAAACGGCCTTTTTAGTAGCCATCGGGTGGGCCGAATCATAGTGCAAGATGATGGGGCTGCCATAGGTTTAAAGTACAGTTGGTGGTGTAGCTCCCATCAGCCTGAACTACAAACAACGTATCAAGGAAAGGAATCGAACTGCTATGACCAGTGTTTCTAGGTGAACTTGATGCTGGAGGTGTTGGTTAATTTCGCAAAGAAGTCGAGCAGAGAGGCCAGCATGTGTCCAAACACCAAAAAATCTCTATATACCTCATGTAAGCTGGTTTAAATCATACGAAGCTAGAAGATCACTCAGGCATGTAATCGCTAAAGAGGTGCACATCGTTACCAAAGTTATAAAAAAAAGAAAAAGTAGAATTAAAGGAAAAAAAAAAAGAAAGAAAAAAAGAATATAAGAAAATTAAGGAAAAAAAGCAAGTGTAAAACGACGGGTAAGCAACAACAGAGACAAAGAAAACAAAAAGAGACCACGCAACAAGCAGGAACAGGTTTTGAGCGTGCCTAACATGACCTGGCCTGACCTAAGCAGAACTCATTTCATCTGACCCACCCTGCCCTTTCCGAACGTATTTTCCATACTCCCTATAACGCAGTTGTAATTATCGGTATACAGCTAAAGTTGCACTCACATATAAAATCCTTCTCAAGGTAGCACGGTAACACTTGTTTGGCATGGTAGCACGTGTGACTGCATAATTTTCGACCGATGAAGTTCGCTCCAGCAACCCAGGCGATCAATCGATGCAATGAGACTGCTTAGAAGGTCGAAAATGATATTTCAGGGCAGCCTTAATTGTAGCAAAAATATTTTCGACAGGGAAATATCATGCTATCGTGGGAATCAGATCATTTGGGGCTATGCGAAACTACCACTTTTCGTTCAAAGTGGAGTCTGGCACATTTGTCGATGGGGTGAGAAGTAGTGCCGGTCTTACGGATCGCGACACTCGTCGCGATGGCTGACCAGTGGAATGTGACAGGCGTCGATGGCCAATGGAAAAGGTGTAGCCGTTACATGGAATCAGGTAATACAAGCAACGGTGCTTCGTCGCTTTTAACCGTTTCCAGTGCCAGATGCAATCGTGAAAAACGACGGAAAAGGTCGTCTTCTTTCGACCCCTTCCCGCGGTACACGTGCCACGTGCGGCAAACGTGTTTGCGCTGTCGAGCTTGGAGATTGTCTTAGCTACACCGTAGTGTCGGTTTCTTGTCGATCAGTCCATTGGTTGGCGAGCTATGCCGGCTGAAACCGAGCTGGTTCAGCGCACTAAAATTGGTCACATTCCGTCGTAAACCTTCCAGTTTCACACGCGAAACCAATTGATGACAGAGGATTTCGGCGCAATCCGTTCTCTCATCACACCGGTGTCGGCCACGTACAGCTTGTTGACCCGATCGCACTGAAATTAATTGTGCCCTAAGGGTACCCTTGGGCTTTTACGTGGCGACATACATCCCTCGTTTACTCTTGTGTGAGCCGAGCCGGGCGCCAATATGTGGCGGTCGCGTTTTTCGTAGAAAAAGCCAGCCCCATGTCGAATGAAGTGGGCGTGTTGAACGAATCTTGAGCGCATGGCAGGCGCTACGATTCACCCACCTCTGCAAATTGCACATGCCCGCATATCATGCCCGGTGACGGGCTATCCGCTCACCAAATTTGATAGTCCTAGTATGCGCAGATCTCAGCTCGGAGGTGCTCCACTGAAAACGGATGCACGCGCGTGACGGTCACACGGTACAACGCGCTTGGCCGCGACCACAAAAGCACGCAGTTCCTTATCGGACGCGTGTTTCCACGAAACGTCACATTTCTGCGACTTGTGGTATATGTTATATCCCTGGTTAGTTGATCTCGACGTGACCCCGGTTGACGATACGTGGCACATGCCAACGTGATCCGCGCGACCCGAAACCACTGCCATAATCTGTCCGCCGAATAGGCGCACCACATGTGCAAATTTGGGCGACCCCCCCCGCCGTTTTTGCACAGCATGCGCCGAAGTGGCACATGCACATGGGCATGCAGAGAAGCATTCCTCGACTACTTGGGAAAATCACATCGCCATGTATTGAATCTCCGATAGAGATTTCTCATGACATAGTCACTCTAAATTTTATATCCGATTTTTAATCACCCTGAATTGGGTGCATCAGGGCGCATGGCGACCTCTGCCGTGGATGCTGGCAGCCCTTCTGCGAGCTCGAGATGGTAGGTTCGCTGCACTCTGCCTCGTGGTTTTGACAGCACCAATCGCAGCAGAAAGTTTTTATGACGCTGCTACGCGTGACGAGGGCACGACGTCATAGCTGTGCTTGCGAGTCGGATTACTGCTTTTGCTCGGTGTCGGAAGCACGCAAGCAGAAAAATATGGCGGCGCCTCCTGAATATATTTTGGCGATCCGTGTTCTCCAACTATCGGAGGACAATTTCTTCCGTTAATTTTGTCCAGCATTTAAGTTCATCTCAAGGGCGTGAATTTGAGACGATACCCTGAACAACGCCCTCAGCTTCTGGATCATCTGACATTTTTTGCAGATGTTGTGCCTCTCACCGGGCGGCGTCGTAAATCGAAAATCGGACGGCATAACTGCAGTGCTTTCCATACCAAACAGCCAGCTTTGAACGGCTCCACCGGGCGGCTTTCAGTGGGCGGAGCTTACTCCCCGGCTACCAAAAAAAAGGCACAAGATGGAACGAAACGAGCCGTGCGCGGTCGACGGGACGAGGCGGGGGGGGGGCGGCCTCGGCCGACGGCGGCGGCGCTGGGAAGGCCGGGCGCGGAACACGCCCCCGGTGGTGACGGCGAGCGCACCCGGATCGACGGCTCCCGAAGAAGAGAGTTGGTCAAGGTCACACTGGCCGGCGCGGCGTCCTCTCCGGCTGACCCGCGCGGCGGGCCGGGCCCGCTCCGTGTCGTAATCGGTTCCGTCGCCGCGCCGGCAAGCGCTCCGGTCCAAGTGCGCACGTGCGTCGCTTTGATTGGCGAAGATTGGTGGCAGTTGTACTGGCATGGTTGTAGCTACATCCTAGACGTTGTGCGCCACTTCAAAGTCGTTCATGGAGGCGTCCGATATATTTTGCTCGAGTTAGTAGGTATCTTGGGCGTCAACAATATATGGAGGTCACATGGACTAAGTCAGTTGGAAGTGTTGATTAATATTTGTTCAGATGCAACAAAGGAGGATGTACGGATGTACAGATGTAACAACAACCCATATCTCCCCTAAGAGATATGGGTGCCGCTTTATATATTTTCGAGGGGGAAAATTCCCCTCAATGTCGGTTTTGCCCCCTCAATATTTTCAATTCTTAACATTGGACTCTGTGGAGTGTTCTCCCAATCCATTTGGGCTTGCTCATTGCCGTCATGTATTTTGTCCCTCCCCTAATAATTTACAGAAATCAACACCCGCGCTAGGGGACATAGAAATAACTCCATACAGGGGCCGCGCTATCAGGTGAGGGCTCGACTCCTTCTTGCCGTCAGTCAGGGGGGGGGGCGAGCATATAGTTTCGCTCTTCCCCTGCTGAAATCTGGAAAGGCTCTTCCCACAAACGATTAAGCCGGTTCAGGAGGACTGGACCTAAAGACGGTAAAAAACGGGAGCAGGCCTCTGCGTCGGTGCAGGAGGCACATACTTTGAAAACATCGCCGCCAGGATGCAAGAGCAGGCGCCGAAATGGATAGGAAGTCCTCATGACGTGAGATGAGACTCGTAAGACGGTACATGAGGCTCTTAATATGAAAGAGTAAGTCTCCCAAAACGGGCGGAGGTTCACAGGAAATGCCACAGAATCAAGGGGTGGCCTCAATACCGACAGGAGGCCCAGATAATAAGATTAGACCCCTAAGACTGTACAGGAGGCCCAGGATATGAATGAGGAAGCTTCCAACCCCGAGGGGAGGTCAAACACTGGTAGAGGGATCTCAGTAAATGGCGCGATGACCCCAAGGCAGTACAGGGACCTTACAATTTATTTATTCATTTATTTATTTCACGATACATGCCCTCCACGTATAGTGGCTGTTATGGACAGTCTGGGTATAACTCACAGATATTTATAAAGAAAGGATAGGTTTGTGGTCAATAGTGGGAGCAGATGCGCAACGAACATTCATACACCAACATAATACAATACCCATATCACTATCTGCACCACACACACCGTGTTTGCAACACGAGCTATAAACGAGTAGTTTATAGAAGAATGTTTGAAGTTTATAGAAACAATGGCATAAGTAGCCCCCGAGATGGAAGAGAATCCTCCAAAATTCGTAGGGAGGATCCTGGCAATTAAGAAGATGCTCCTAATGACCTTAGGAAAGTACATGGAGTCCCTAAGACGACGCAAGGTATCCGAAGCTCAAGGGGATGCCACCAAAGCAGATAGGAATGCCCCAGGAAATAGATCGATGCTCTTAAGGCGGTACAGAAGGCCTCTTATATGGAAGATGAGATATCCTGGACACAAGGGGAGTGGGAGGGAAGAGACAGGCCCCAGAAAACGGGACGATATCCTTAAAATACACATAAGTCGGCATATGTATAAGTCTGGCAAGCTACGTTCAACGTTGTATAATTATTTTCATTTATATTCATGCCATGGCGTTCAGTGCTTTTTGACTTGCTGGCTGAGATGGAGCGTGTGCTCGAGGCCTCCCGGAGAGCAGAGAATCTACGAAAACATATAGCCTGTCCAAAAGACTCCATCCAGTTTGCCATTCGAGGCCGTCCGGACAACCAAGAATATATCGGGCACCCCGCAAATTCCGAGTGCATCCGACATCGCTGGGTCGAACATGCAATCTACCGGACTTCCCACGGAATCTTTATTCCAGCGCTTGGAGCGGCAGCCACATTCTATCCATGCGTCTGCTAAAGTGCTGGTGTTTTATATTCATGGCAATGCTATATATGTATAGAGAGAGAGAGAGAGAGAGAGAGAGAGAGAGAGAGAGAGAGAGAGAGAGAGAGAGAGAGAGAGAGAGAGAGAGAGAGAGAGAGAGAGAGAGAGAGAGAGAGAGAGAGAGAGAGAGAGAGAGAGAGAGAGATATATATATATATATATATATATATATATATATATATATATATATATATATATATATATATATATATATATATATATATATATATATATATATATATATATATATATATATATATATATATATATATATATATATATATATATATATATATATATATATATATATATATATATATATATATATATATATATATATATATATATATATATATATATATATATATATATATATATATATATATATATATATATATATATATATATATATATATATATATATATATATATATATATATATATATATATATATATATATATATATATATATATATATATATATATATATATATATATATATATATATATATATATATATATATATATATATATATATATATATATATATATATAGAGAGAGAGAGAGATAGAGAGAGAGAGAGAGAGAGAGAGAGAGAGAGAGAGAGAGAGAGAGAGAGAGAGAGAGAGAGAGAGAGAGAGAGAGAGAGAGAGAGAGAGAGAGAGAGAGAGAGAGAGAGAGAGAGAGAGAGAGAGAGAGAGAGAGAGAGAGAGATTATGCGACAACACAACGCTTGATATTTTTTATTAGCTTTTCGCTACAATACCACCTGCGACCTACACTGTGATCGAATGCCGTGGGACGCTATCTTGAAGCCGCACCTCAGAAACACAAGTCCAACGATCGTATCCACCGACCAAGTACCCTAAATGTTCTGCTCGTCCAGTATAAAATCTACATTCGACGGATTCTTGTTCGTCAGGATGTTCGTCAGGATGTATCTGTGCCATCCAGCACACGGGATAGAATCTGTCGAGCTGACCGTAGATTATCGCAGATTATTTGCCTTCCGGATGGCCTCGAACGCACGCCCATATCTGCAGACCTGCCCAACCGCATTCTGCACCTATGGTCAGAGGTGGAACCAACCTGATTCACCTGAGCCTACTTTGTGTACACACACCAGGTAATATGATGTGCTGTTAAGAGATAATTAGCTGTTGCACCACCCCATGTCAGCAGCCAGGTCATATTCTGTCACGTGCTGAATGGGTCATTGCATCAAATCTTACCAGTCAGAACGAAGGGAGACAATTCGACGGCTGGTACACTCTCCGAGTCCGACGGCGGGCAAACTCTGAGAGCGTAACGGCTGGCACACTCTCAGAGCCCGACGGCTGACAGCTAGCACACTCTCCAAGCCCGACGGCTAGCACACTCTCAGAGCCAGACAGCTAGAACACTCTCCGAGCCAGACAACTAGCACACTCTCCGAACCCGACGGCTAGCACACTCTCAGAGCCCGACGGCTGGGACACTCTCAGAGTCCGACGGCTGACAGCTAGCACACTCTCCGAGCCCGACGGCTAGCACACTCTCAGAGCCCGACGGCTGACAGCTAGCACACTCTCCGAGCCCGACAGCTAGCACACCCTCCGAGCCCGACAGCTAGCACACTCTCAGAGCCCGACGGCTAGCACACTCTCAGAGCCCGACAGCTAGCACACTCTCCGAGCCCGACAGCTAGCACACTCTCCGAGCCCGACAGCCAGCACACTCTCCGAGCCCGACAGCTAGCACACTCTCAGAGCCCGACGGCTAGCACACTCTCAGAGCCCGACGGCTGGGACACTCTCAGAGCCCGACGGCTGGCATACTCTTAGGACCCGACGGCTAACGTCGGGCCAGGTTTCCAAGTTAACGAGTGATGGAGAGGTTGACAATGTGTTCAGAAATGCCTGGTACTTGGCACGTGACAAGATACATTGTAGCATATACACCCGAACGAGATTCACTGTGCAAAGTACCCAGGCAAGATACACCCAGACAAGTTGCACCCAGATAGGATACATTGTAGCATATGTCAATTCCGATTAATTCCAGACACATTGGGGACATTTTGCTTCAAATACCAACGAAGAATTTCAATAACCTGCTTGAAAGTGGAAGTACCCGTCATGGAAGTCCAGCGGGATTGAACTTCAAGTGACGTGTCACAGCTAGGTCGGCTATTAGTCGGCTAGGTCGGCTATTAGTCGGCAAGGTCGGCTAGGTCGGCTATTAGTCCAGCGGGATTGAACTTCAAGTGACGTGTCACAGCTAGGTCGGCTATTAGTCGGCTAGGTCGGCTATTAGTCGGCTAGGTCGGCTAGGTCGGCTATTAGTCCAGCGGGATTGAACTTCAAGTGACGTGTCACAGCTAGGTCGGCTATTAGTCGGCTAGGTCGGCTAGGTCGGCTATTAGTCCAGCGGGATTGAACTTCAAGTGACCTGTCACAGCTAGGTCGGCTATTACTCCGCAATGTCTTCGCACGCGGTCGTGCAATTTACACCGGAAAGCGTCTTCAACACCAGTGTGGGTGTTTTCCCACATGACAGTTCATGAGAAAGGAGGAGGAAAGGGGAGAAAGAGTAATTAGCCCCAATATTTTCCTTCGCGTGGTACTGTATGCAATCTCTTTAGTTGTGTGGACTTCCATTGCTTCTGAAAACGAAGGAATGAATGCCGGCATTTCCAGTTGTTTCGAGGTGCATGTAGTGGTATGACCTCTTCCTGGCTAAAGTTTGCGCTCGCATGTAATGCGCTGTGTCCATATTTTCATCTATTTCACCCTAGATGTGTCAGGAATTGGTCGTTTTCAGCTGACTTCAGCGACTTTCAGCTGACGTACTGTGGCAACGCCCCGGTTTTCTAGCCACTGGCTTTGCGAGAGATAACTAACCTTCAGCACATTGGAAGACATGTCGACTGGAACTGGGGATCTAGCACAGTTCAGACTGGTAGTTCCACTTGCGTGAAGATGACTAAAGCTTTGAATCACCACTGTTTCAACACAAATGCTATTCAAATTCGAGTGCTTCTGTTGCAATGAGCGCCGCCCACGTCGGCTGCATCGCCCGGCATACGCCATTGAATGCTATGCTCACCCAGAGAGATGCCGGGTACACGGACATATGACATATGACACATGGCATGACATGGCATATGACACATAACATATGTCATATGACATGCGACATATGGCATATGACATATGATACATGATGCATGATACATGATGCATGATACATGATGCATGATACATGATACATTATACATGATACATGATACATCACGCACGATACATGATACACGATACACGATACACGATACACGATACATGATACGTGATACACGATACATGATACATGATACATGATATATGATACATGATACACGATACATGATACACGATACATGATACATGATACATGATACATGATACATGATGCATGATACATGATGCATGATGCATGATGCATGATACATGATACATGATACATGATACATGATACATAATACATGATATATGATATATGATACATGATGCATGATACATGATGCATGATGCATGATACATGATGCATGATACATGATGCATGATGCATGATGCATGATACATGATACATGATACATGATACATGATACATAATACATGCTACATGCTACATGCTACATGATACATGATACATGACACATGATACATGATACATGATACCTGACGTATGACGTATGACATATGACAGGAGTGAATCGGCTGAAATCTGGCGCTCGTCGCTCGTACGCATTCCGACCAGCGGCGACATTTGTCAAGACGGCGGCACCTGCAGTGCACTTGGTGTTGGCCGCCCTGTCGTTTTGGCGGCCGGTCAGGAGACCAAGTGAGGCTGGCTGCCGACACGACTCGGGTCACGTCTGTTAATCAGCGCCGCACGCGCCGGCCGTCGCTGGTCGGTCGCCGGCGCACCTCGTCACCGGTCGGCAGACACCGAGCTGTGTTGCGCGGCGCCGGGGTGACCCGTCATCGGGCGCCGACATCCCGTCCGCCGTCTGACGCTTCTCGCGGTGCGTGCAATGTCGCGGCGCCAACAGCGCTGCACGGTGTCGCATTGCTGCCACTACATTACACTACATTAGACTACATTACATCACATTACATTGCATTGCAAGAGGGATTCCTGCGCAACTGGCTGCAGGTTGTTGCCGCCCACATCGTCTAAGACTGCCCGCCAACGTGTGTTAAATGGGCGTTAATATACTGCTAAATCAACTTGGTTATGAAATCGCCTGACGCGGCCCACTTTATTGGCCAAACTATCCACACTTCAGAGGCCATTGTGCTTCAAACTGGGACATCGATAGTTGAGCCTAAGATAAGAACCATTGGGATTAATGAATGCGAATTAAACACTTGTTTCAAGCCATACACACACACACACACACACACACACACACACACACACACACCATATATATATATATATATATATATATATATATATATATATATATCTACATTGTGCACGATGATGCAGGATTGTAAGCTGTGTGGGTCCTTATTTTCAATGCAGTAGTTTCTCTTATATGCACAACGTCCCTTAATGTAACATGGGATCATACGGGTGGAAAACACAAATAATCTAGGTTCTAGGAACTTGATTTGCATATGATGGTGGCGAAATAGCGGGGTATAAGGAGGGGAAGATGCATACGGTATTAAAGGCATCACAATAAAAGTGGCGGTTGTTTCTAAGATGTTGCCCAGTTCTGTTCAATCGGGAAGTTCATCATGCCGCAGCATGTTACTTTTTGTACGAGGTGTTGTGATATTCAAAACAGTTGCATTTGTCTCTGGAGTACTGTAAATTAACTACGGTAGCTATTCTCCCGCATAAGAATGAGGTTAGAATGTTTTTGTCGCAACTCAAGAGCTATTAGTTTTGAAAAGCAGACCCGTGTGTGGCATCACACGGTTTGCATACTGACCACAGTTTTCCTGTTTCCTTCTAGAGAACTCATTTCACCAGAATTAGATTTAACTGATATAATTAACGTCGGGTGTAAAGCGCCGAGCACGGTCTTTGGGACTTAGCACGTAGTGACTTCCCATTAGCATGTGAATGTATATTTGGTGGCGACTATTGTACCATATTCAAGCTGTACTTTCGCTTTCGAATGTGCCTGTTTAGAACCAGAAAGAAGCAACCTTTTAAATTGACCTGTGGTTTCGACGTATCAAAAGTACAGTTGAGTTATCATGCTGCCAAATACTGCCCTCAAGTAATTGCTTAATGCTTGTTTCACGTCAACAAAAGCTCGGTGTGCTTTTTCTCATACGACATTAGTTTGACGGGGAATTTTAAGACCGCACAGATTGTGTTAGTGATTGGTCTGAATAGCGCACGCTGCCTTGACTCAGACAAGATCTATCGTAGCATATGCCAATTCCGATTAATTCCTCACACTTCGGGAACATATCATTTCAAACACCGCCGAAGAACTTCGATAACCTGCTTGAAAGTGGAAGTTATAACTGGCCCCTGAGGAGCGGCGCTGCAATGACAAATGCCCGTGGTCGTTCCCAACAAACTGAACTGGAAGGCGGCGTGATGTGGACAGATTAGGCGATGAGGCATTAATGCGCAACGGCTGCAACCAGCAACGATAACGCCCAAAGCAGACTATTTTGGCAATGGAACAGATGATCGAGTTGGCAGTGGCAGGCGCACAGGGAAGGAGTGGAGAAGGTTAGCAGCGGCTGCGGAGCTGTCAGTTCACACCAAGCACATCGTACGGACGACGGACGTCGTGGCGGCTCACTGCCACCGCTACAGGACGCCGAGACTATTACAGGACGCTGATGTCATTACAGGACGTCGATGCCATTACGGGACGCCGGGAATGTCACAGGACACCGACGTCATTACGGGACGCGGAGGCCATCACGGGACATCGATGTCATTACAAGACGCCGAGGCCATCACAGGACATGGATGTCATTACTGGACGCCGAGACCATTACCCGACACCGATTTTATTACGGGATACCGAGGCCACTACAGGACGCTGGTATTATTACGGGACGCCGGGGCTAGGGCAGGACGCCGATGACATTACTGGACGCTGAGGCCAACACAGGACGCCGATGTCATTACTGGACGCCGAGGCCAGCGTAGGACGCCGATGTCATTACGGGACGCCGAGGCTATGAGAGGATACCGATGTTATTACGGGACGCCGAGACCATTACATGACAGCGATGTCATTACGGGACGCCGAGACCATCACAGGACGCCGATTATATTACGAGATACCGAGGCCGCCACTACAGGACGCCGGTGTTATTACAGGACGTCGAGGCCATTACAGGACGTAGATGTCGTTACGAGACGCCGATGCCGTTACCGGACGCGGGCGTGGCTATGGGCTGGACCAAATGGCTTGCCGGCAGTTGGTTCCATTGATGCAGCACTCTGTAACGTGACACTTGTGGCAGTGCTCTCCCTCTTATGAGGCTGACATCTGACCTTCAATGCAGTACGAGGCACGTTGAATCCTGTAACGGGACACGTGCGACAGTACTTTCCCTCTAATGGTGATGCGTCGGACCTTTAATGCCGGCGATCGGAAGCCTGTTTCTATTCAGAGTTGTACCCAGTTGATGTGACCATGGTTTTCCCTTGCCTTTTCCAACTTGGTGAGTCAAGACCACATGAACGGAGCATATCCCACGTCGTTCGTTTGAATTTGATCCGCAGCGTTGTTGTTGACAAGTACAGTGAAATATGCAGAGCACCTTCCACTCCATGTCCATGCAGAGTGGAAGGAACCTGAGAAGATATGTCTCAGTAACCGCACTGTGCATAGCATTTGGAAAGTGTACCTTTAATGTCGGGTGGGCGAACTCACACGGATCGTCCGTGGGAATCTCGTCCTAGAGAGCCAACCGAAAGAAGTTCAAATTAGGATCTAAGGCTAGAGAACGCAATGCCACTGTGTCGTTCTTTTCGCCTGCAGCAGTCGTTCCATTTCCCGAGGAAAATCTAGTACAGGGATGAAAACGGAACAAAATCACATTGCAGTGGTTCAGAGCCTGCATTCATGAGTCTTTGCCGAATTGGGGACTGTAACTTCGCCCGCGGACCTACCCAATCGCAGACGACTACGCTTACTCTACGAATACGATTGCGATTATGATTACGATCATGGCTATGTGATTTGTCAAAGATCACGGTCGGAACACGTCATGCTCTCCAGAAATGTGAGACGGAATCCTGATTGCGCAATCACGCTCAACGGCCATTTTCAACAAGCGCAAATGTGAACGTTTTGCAGCGTGACATATTGAAATGTGATTGCATGCTCTCGGAGCGTATGCCTTATATGTAATGTGTCGCGGCATTATATACATTATTTGTTGCTCTGGCAACACAAAATAAAAGATGAATTAATATTACACGATCACTTTTTTCGTCGATATGCATTGTAAACGGATGCTGACTAATCAATGCCATAGAGTTATAAGGCATCAATCTTCGAGGTCGGAAAAGCATATGTTTCACATGACTACACATGTCATAAAACACGGCAGTATTCGAGCATGGAGTGAACCGTTTGCTTGTTTTGCTTTCAGGGAGGTTTGTGCTCGACTATTCACCGATAATAAAATAACCCGTTTGAATCTTGGTTTCTCGACGAGAATATATCGTGGAATGTTAATTTGTCGTAACACAATATTCAACGCTCCATTTTTCTACCACTGAATGCAATTTCCGGCCAAAACTGGGCGGTGACAGGCAATTTAAAACTCAGAATTTCGAATGCGACAAAGTCGAGACGCTTGTTTTCGGGACCGCGATCTTTCATAGCTGGAATGTTTCGTTTACATGGTCGCAGTTGTATGGGCATGCGAACGATTCCACAGTACAGACATCGGTATGTGAAGCATTTCCAACTAGAAGACAGCGTTGAGACTACAAACTGGAAATATGTATGTACACATATGTAAATATGTAAATTAAGTACGCATACACTTCAAGCCTCCATGTATGCACCGAGCAGAGCGAAAGCAATATACATATAGCCAATCAAAGGCCGAGCCATTGGTCCAGGACGCCATCACCAGCGATGATCTGTAAACTGGCATCACCCAATGGCGATCTTGCATCCACATTTCGAGTTCGTAGCGTACAGTGGAGGGAGGGTAGGGATGCGAGTGGGCAACTGCCAGTTTGTGTGGGTTCAATTCTTTTGAAATCAGCAGCACCGCTGAGAGAAAGAAGTTCTGGATGGCATGGGTGTTACCACGGTTTCGAAATTGTGGGGGGGGGGGACCAGGGACGCGGTAAGCTTGGACAGGATAGAGGGGTAGCCCCGCCCTCCTAAAAAAATTCAAGTAATTCAGCCACTTCTTTTCAATGGCTGGTTTTCAGTGGGGAGAGTTATTTTTTAGGCGTGCCGGACAATAAAGGTCATTTGCGCCGCCTTTAAAGCGAGTACGTTACATGTCTGACTATAAAGCGAGCGTTTGCGATCAAGGTGCAGGCAAGTGGACATCTACGTTAAGAGAATTTGACGTTATAGTTTGTGATATTTTAGGTGATGAAGGCAGGGGTCTAGGTCTGGTTTTCAGATTTCCCATTGTTAAAAATGATATGTTGCGGACAAAAGTTCCGCCAAATTAGCAAGTTCCACTCCTTATTACTGCCTATGAACATCTAGCTTCATGTCGTATGTGCTGGGCCCGATCTCACATCACCATAGAGCCATGCTGTAAGTATGCTAAACGTGGCCCTCGTTTAGCAGGAAAAACAAAATATTGGACGATGATTATTGTAGCAAATATGGACATACTGCTTTCCTTGCTTATCTTTCCCATGCTTTCCTGTTTTACGGGGACACATTTCGATGCAATGACAACCAGGGCGGATAAAGGGTGTGGCACTGATGGCATGTGCCCCCTCGTGGAAGGTGACGTCCCTTAGACCGGGAAAAGGCGCCCCTCTGATAAAGGGTGTGGCACTGATGGCATGTGTCCCCTCGTGGAAGGTGACGTCCCTCAGGCCTGGAAAAGGCGCCCCTCTGATAAAGGGTGTGGCACTGATGGCATGTGCCCCCTCGTGGAAGGTGACGTCCCTCACGCCGGGAAAAGGCGCCCCTCTGATAAAGGGTGTGGCACTGATGGCATGTGCCCCCTCGTGGAAGGTGGCGTCCCTTAGACCGGGAAAAGGCGCCCCTCTGATAAAGGGTGTGGCACTGATGGCATGTGCCCCCTCGTGGAAGGTGACGTCCCTTAGACCGGGAAAAGGCGCCCCTCTGATAAAGGGTGTGGCACTGATGGCATGTGCCCCTCGTGGAAGGTGACGTCCCTTAGACCGGGAAAAGGCGCCCCTCTGATAAAGGGTGTGGCACTGATGGCATGTGCCCCTCGTGGAAGGTGACGTCCCTTAGACCGGGAAAAGGCGCCCCTCTGATAAAGGGTGTGGCACTGATGGCATGTGCCCCCTCGTGGAAGGTGACGTCCCTTAGACCGGGAAAAGGCGCCCCTCTGATAAAGGGTGTGGCACTGATGGCATGTGCCCCCTCGTGGAAGGTGGCGTCCCTTAGACCGGGAAAAGGCGCCCCTCTGATAAAGGGTGTGGCACTGATGGCATGTGCCCCTCGTGGAAGGTGGCGTCCCTTAGGCCGGGAAAAGGCGCCCCTCTGATAAAGGGTGTGGCACTGATGGCATGTGCCCCCCGTGGAAGGTGACGTCCCTCAGACCGGGAAAGGCGCCCCTCTGATAAAGGGTGTGGCACTGATGGCATGTGCCCCTCGTGGAAGGTAAAAGGTGCTTGGCTGTGCCCTCAGACCGGGAAAAGGCGCCCCTCTGATAAAGGGTGTGGCACTGATGGCATGTGCCCCTTCGTGGAAGGTGACGTCCCTTAGGCCGGGAAAAGGCGCCCCTCTGATAAAGGGTGTGGCACTGATGGCATGTGCCCCCTCGTGGAAGGTGACGTCCCTCAGGCCGGGAAAAGGCGCCCCTCTGATAAAGGGTGTGGCACTGATGGCATGTGCCCCCTCGTGGAAGGTGACGTCCCTTAGGCCGGGAAAAGGCGCCCCTCTGATAAAGGGTGTGGCACTGATGGCATGTGCCCCCTCGTGGAAGGTGACGTCCCTTAGACCGGGAAAAGGCGCCCCTCTGATAAAGGGTGTGGCACTGATGGCATGTGCCCCCTCGTGGAAGGTGACGTCCCTTAGACCGGGAAAAGGCGCCCCTCTGATAAAGGGTGTGGCACTGATGGCATGTGCCCCTCGTGGAAGGTGGCGTCCCTTAGACCGGGAAAAGGCGCCCCTCTGATAAAGGGTGTGGCACTGATGGCATGTGCCCCCTCGTGGAAGGTGGCGTCCCTTAGACCGGGAAAAGGCGCCCCTCTGATAAAGGGTGTGGCACTGATGGCATGTGCCCCCTCGTGGAAGGTGGCGTCCCTTAGACCGGGAAAAGGCGCCCCTCTGATAAAGGGTGTGGCACTGATGGCATGTGCCCCCTCGTGGAAGGTGACGTCCCTCAGGCCGGGAAAAGGCGCCCCTCTGATAAAGGGTGTGGCACTGATGGCATGTGCCCCCTCGTGGAAGGTGACGTCCCTCAGGCCGGGAAAAGGCGCCCCTCTGATAAAGGGTGTGGCACTGATGGCATGTGCCCCCTCGTGGAAGGTGACGTCCCTTAGACCGGGAAAAGGCGCCCCTCTGATAAAGGGTGTGGCACTGATGGCATGTGCCCCCTCGTGGAAGGTGGCGTCCCTTAGACCGGGAAAAGGCGCCCCTCTGATAAAGGGTGTGGCACTGATGGCATGTGCCCCCTCGTGGAAGGTGGCGTCCCTTAGACCGGGAAAAGGCGCCCCTCTGAAAACGTTCCTCCAGTGTACCCGCTAGAATTTTTCAGCCAGAAACGCCCCCATGAAAGAAAAAGACACCCCTTGAAAGGAAAGGCGCCCCTTCTGAAGGGCCAAGTGCATCCCGCCCCCTCGAATTTTGCAGCCAGGGGCGTCCCTCCAGGTGCTTTCGCAGTGGCGCCGCTCCAAAGAAATGGCGCCCCTCCAGACAAGTGCCCCCATGACAATTCCTGGATCTACCCAGATTACAACATTACTTTCTCGTGGTTATGAACTCCGGCGGGTTATAAGATTGTGCGCATTGACGTGTGACTTCTCTTCAAAATTTGACAACTTCCGTTGAACCATTAGGAGGAAAGCGGACAATTTGAAAAATATCTACATTTTACATGTCCAGAACAGCAATGTGGCAGTGTCAATTAAAAACCAGCGATGAGAGCGCCGTCCGAGCAGGTTATGACGGGATTTCTTGGAGGAGCCACATAGGATATGAGTGCCTGCTATCGCAACGGCTGCAAACAAAAGCAGATTTGATCCTCCTATTCCTATTGCACCAATTACATTCCTATTACACTCAAAGTACACATAGCTGACCTTCGACACCTTTGAAATTATTTCAATATCTCAACATCCTGATACCGTACGGCAAGCCACGTCGAATGACACCCACACAATGCAAATTGAAGTCATAGCGACGAAACGCGAGGACTTTGAAAAATTAAAACTAACCTTGACCTGAGGCTTGACCTGACTTGTCCCGGGATGAAACGTTGCTCGAGGGTTGCCCACGGGCTATCTCTTGATACCAAACATGGGTAGCTCTGGGAGAAAACAAAGAAACGTGGGGCGACCGAAGAAATGAGCTCGACCATTGACTTTGAAAGTTAATGTGATTTCTGAACAGTTTGCTAGAGTACCTCACAGCACGTCGAATGACTCCCACTTGATGAAAAGTGAGGACATAGCGACGAGGCGCGAGGACTTCGAGAAATGTAAGCTAACCTTCGATCTTGTAGTTTGACATTGACATGTTCCGGTTTGAAATGTTACTCGAGGTGCACTACGGGCTATTGCTTAATACCAGATGTGGATAGGTTAGGGCGAATACAAAAAAATACGAGGCGACCAAAGAAATCGGTTTGACCTTTGACCTTTGAAGTTAGTTCGATTTGATATCATTATGATACGGCACAAGACACGTCGAATGACATCCACTTCATGTAAATTGAACTCATAGCGATAAATCGCGAGAACTTCGAAGAATTCAAACTAGCCATTGACCTTAAGGTTTGACCTTGATATATCCCGGTTTCAAAATGTTACTTGAGGGTTCACCATGGGTTATCGCTTGATAGTGGATCTGGGCAGGCTTGGGGGAAAACGAAAAAAAATGTGAGGCGACGGAAGAAATCAGCTTGGATCTTGACTCGTCCAGATGATTTCGAATTATCAACTTGCTGATACCACATAAGAAGCGACGTCGAATGATATTCATTTTCTGCAAATTGAAGCCATAGTGACGAAACGCGAGGTCGTCGAAGAACTCAATCAAACCTTTGACCCTGACATGTCCCGGTTTGAAATGTTACTCGAGTGTTCACCACTGGTTATAGCTTGATACCAGATTTGAATGGGTTTGGGCGAAAACGAAAACAAAGTTGAGCGGACCGGATGATCAGCTTGGCCTTTGCCCTTGAAAAATAATTCGATTGCTTAACTTTCTGATACCGCATGACTAGCCACGTCGAATGACGCCCATTTGATGGAAATTGAAGCGATAGCAACTGAACCTCGCGTTCGGTCGATATCGCTTCAATATCGTCATCTAATAAATCAAGCTAACCTTTGACCAAGAAGGTTGACCTTGACATGTACCGGTTTGAAATGTTATACAATGGTTCACCACAGGCTATTTTGGTTGAAAACGACAAAAATGGAGACAGCCGAAGAAACCGGTTTGCGTTGGACCTGCACCGTTAAAGTGGTAATGTGAGACCTATGTAGTTGCTTCCAGCGTGTTCAGTGCAAGCAGAAGCATTTGTGGTAATTGATTCGAACGATCATAAACCCGTCGCTGAACGCCGATGACAATATAAATACGCCTCTGGCGAACATGTCGCTGAATACGAATACGACGTTAACTTGACGTACTTGCGATGACTCCCTCCGTGGCCTTGAAGATACCCAAGGACACCCAGATTCACGTTTGTTCAAGATATATCAGTATATGCGCAGGAGAATGCAGCCTAAGACTAGAAAGTTTTGCAATGACGTAAATTTGTTACCTCTCAAGGCATAATTTTCCACCCAAGCGAAAACACAACTATGGTCAAGGTTCATGTCATTCAAGAATGGTCTGGAAGCAGAAATTTCTAACGTTTGCTGATTTACCATTCGGAGATTTTGTGACGACAGATAGCCTGTGAAGACCGTTGATTGGCTAGATCGGCTTCTAGTATTTTTGTGTGATTCTCTTGCATATATATTTTCACTTTATAAATGATTAAGTAAAATTTTGCAACGATCATACTAAGGTAGCTGAGGCTTGAGGGGGGGAGGTACACGGAAAAAATCGAGAAGGACAAATCGACACTTTTCAGAAATTGGGGGACATGTCCCCCCCCAGTGGCTACGCCCATGCTGGATGGTGTTGTTGCAATTGCGCTTGCTTGTCGCTGCTATCTTATGCTTCCCATTATTTCTTGGAGCAAGTTCCCACTGTACATCCGGCTGATATTTGTGAGCTGGGGAACGCAGCCGGGGCGAGTCTGCTCCCGTGTGTGTAGGAGCGGGGACGGAGCCGGGCGAGTCTGCTCCCTTGTGTGTAGGAGCGGGGACGGAGCCAGGGTGTCTGCTTCCGTGTGTGTAGGAGCGGGGACGGAGCCAGGGTGTCTGCTCCCGTGTGTACGAGTGGGGACGGAGCCGGGGCGAGTCTGCTCCCGTGTGTGTAGGAGCGGGGACGGAGCCAGGGTGTCTGCTCCCGTGTGTGTAGGAGCGGGGTCGGAGCCAGGGTGTCTGCTCCCGTGTGTGTAGGAGCGGGGACGGAGCCAGGGTGTCTGCTCCCGTGTGTGTAGGAGCGGGGACGGAGCCAGGGTGTCTGCTCCCGTGTGTGTAGGAGCGGGGACGGAGCTGGGCGAGTCTGCTCCCTTGTGTGTAGGAGCGGGGACGCAGCCAGGGTGTCTGCTTCCGTGTGTGTAGGAGCGGGGACGGAGCCAGGGTGTCTGCTCCCGTGTGTACGAGTGGGGACGGAGCCGGGGCGAGTCTGCTCCCGTGTGTGTAGGAGCGGGGACGGAGCCAGGGTGTCTGCTCCCGTGTGTGTAGGAGCGGGGACGGAGCCAGGGTGTCTGCTCCCGTGTGTGTAGGAGCGGGGACGGAGCCAGGGTGTCTGCTCCCGTGTGTGTAGGAGCGGGGACGGAGCCAGGGTGTCTGCTCCCGTGTGTGTAGGAGCGGGGACGGAGCCAGGGTGTCTGCTCCCGTGTGTGTAGGAGCGGGGACGGAGCCAGGGTGTCTGCTTCCGTGTGTGTAGGAGCGGGGACGGAGCCAGGGTGTCTGCTCCCGTGTGTGTAGGAGCGGGGACGGAGCCAGGGTGTCTGCTCCCGTGTGTGTAGGAGCGGGGACGGAGCCAGGGTGTCTGCTCCCGTGTGTGTAGGAGCGGGGACGGAGCCGGGCGAGTCTGCTCCCGTGTGTGTAGGAGCGGGGACGGAGCCAGGGTGTCTGCTCCCGTGTGTGTAGGAGCGGGGACGGAGCCGGGCGAGTCTGCTCCCTTGTGTGTAGGAGCGGGGTACGGAGCCAGGGTGTCTGCTCCCGTGTGTGTAGGAGCGGGGACGGAGCCAGGGTGTCTGCTCCCGTGTGTGTAGGAGCGGGGACGGAGCCAGGGTGTCTGCTCCCGTGTGTGTAGGAGCAGGGGACGGAGCCAGGGTGTCTGCTCCCGTGTGTGTAGGAGCGGGGACGGAGCCGGGCGAGTCTGCTCCCGTGTGTGTAGGAGCGGGGACGGAGCCGGGACGAGGCTACTCTCGTGTGTGTATGACGAAAGTGCACCAGCTGAGTCGTCGGCTCGGCCGACTGCCACGCTGTTGAAACATTAACAACGCGTGTGGCGTAGCATTTCTAGTCTTAATTATTTCGCTCAGAATTAGACGTGTTCTTTCAATGCGGAATTCCAACAGTTTCTATACCTATTTTTTAAGTACTCGCAGGTCTGTTCAAAGAAGATAACTTGTGGTTCAGCGTGGGCGGTGCCAGTTCAGCCGGCACAAGCTAAGGGCCAGCTAGCCGGCCGCCGGTCACGTGGCTATGCCGTCATGAAGCGCGACCTGTGTGCCTCGGGGCCGAGCGATATTGCGTGGCTGGTGTCAGTCCGATGGAGGGTGCCTGGTTGCACAGTCGAATGCGGCATAAGCTGAGTGGGAAGGCTGTGGGAGAAAAAAGATCATGACTCAGCGTGGTGGCACGTATGATAATTTAACAATTCGGCATAATGCATTTGAAGTTGACACATACCATCATATTCGACGGATTGGCCCGATTTCGGCAAGATTGCAGCCAATTCCGACTGAAGCGGTATGTTGTTTGTGAATCTGCACCTGCCGGAATTGAGCGCACTATTTACGCAATTGGGTTCACTTTGCCAAACATCGAGCAGACATAGGAAAATCTTAATCCCCGCCGTCTCGGGGGTGTTATGCACCCCCCTCAGGTTTACTGCGGATAGTGAAAGAACAGCGTACGGCAGCGCGGCGAAATTTTGCATACCTTTTGCCACATCAATTTGGCATGATGTGTCAAAATTTTGAGGTCAGGTCATCTAGGGTCAACGAGTTAATGAAGGTCAAGTGAGGTCACCTCCAAAAAAGTTCAACCAGTCGTCACGCTTTAACGGATAAAGATATTTTAATGAAACTTTCAACGTTTGTTTATCTTTATGGACACAATAAAACGCACTAGATGATGTTTTATTTTCCCCGTTTTAAAAAAAATACTTATTAGTTTTGCATATTTGCCCATTAGAGATAAAATCGAAGATTCTGGCTAAAGTAAGCATTGTTTATCGGAGCAAGTTGACTTCGAACACCGTTTTTCGGTCCGCTCTACCCATTAGAAAGATAAAAATTAAAGAAAACTTTAAAACTCAAAATGTTGAAATTCCAAAAAAATATAATTTTGATTTTTGGGTGGCCAAATATTTGATGGCACTGGTCAATTTCGTCTTCCTTTTCTGATTCCAAATAATTTTTGGTTTTTCAAATCTCCCCCAAAATGAACTCCCCAGAGCCAAAAACATGATGTAAATCGTGAAAATCTAGGCCCCCTAGTGACGTCACTTGGGGGGGGGGGAATTTGGGGTGATGTCTGGCCCTACTCGTCGAGCGCTTTCCGATGACACCTCTTTCGTTTTCGTGCGACGCTTAGTTTTGAGATTAGAGGGGGGGGTGTTATACACCCCCCGAGACGGGGTGTGAGGATCTGACCGGAGAGACCGGAGGGTTAATAGACTGCGCCAAGTTGCCAAAAAGGCTCCACTGATTTGCGAAATTCCTGTACTTCGAAGAAAAGTGGAAGCATACAGGTGCATGTCTTCACGGACTACCCAGGGAATGTGCATGCTTTAACAGACTGCCCAGATAATGTGCACGTCTTCACGGTCTGTCCAGAGAGTGTGCATGTCTTCACAGTCTGCCCAGATAATGTGCATGTCTTCCCGATCTGTTCAGTAATGCAATTTCGCTCGGCTTGCAAATTCCTCTGTCGCGGTAACGTGTCGATCCTGCGTCTGCGGAATGGGAGCGTAATAGCCTGCATCTTAACTGGTCTCTCGCCACGTCCTCTCGTAACGGCCTCGTCATAGCCTGCATCTTAGCTGGTCTCTCGTACAGCCCCTCGCCAAGCGCTCGTCATAGCCTGCATCTTAACTGGTCTCTCACCATGGCCTCTCGTCAAGGCCTTTTCATAGCCTGCATCTTAGCTGGTCCCTCGCCACGACCTCTCGTCAACTGGATGACAAACGTCAACGTCAACCATACTTCGAGGAGCAGGAAGTGGCAAAGCGGAACGGAAACGGATAAACGTTTTTGCCATGGTTCAGCCCTTTCCTTTGCGGCGCTAAGGAATTTACTTGAATTCAGAAAGTAAGCGTTCTGCGGAAGGGTGAACTTTCAGCAAATGAGAACGGAGAGAGCGGCCACTCCAATTAATCCTGATGTGTGTTGCACATGGAAACCAACATTCCCAACTGGACTTATCATGGGTAGTTATGTACTCATCACCCACGCATACTGCTCCGTAGTGAGGCCCCTCAGCATAACGATTTACGCTTTCTTCATAATGGCTTCGAGCTCCATCGCTTTTTGCCGTCGCAAAGGATCGCAGCGCCGCTCGAGTGCTTTGGCCCTCCACATGCAGGTCAGATTGTGTCGCGCGCTTTGTTGAAAAGATTCAAGAGTCCGCCGGGCGGCGACGCGCCGGCTCTCGGCAACAAAGCCGAATTAATGCCGAGATCTGGGCGTCCGCGCCGAGGCGGTGCTGGGGCCGGCGCACTCCGACGATGCGGGGAGCCGCGGCGCGTCGACGTCGATGGTGCGAGGGTGCGGCCGACCTGGCGGTCCGCCTTGACCTGGCCGCGCGTCCGTCCGGCAGAGAGGCCAGGTCGGCGCGGCGCAGCGACCTCCTCGTCACGCGTGTCTCGCAGATCCGTCAGCTCGCCACCCCCCTCGAGTCTCGCCGATCGGCCGGCTCGCCACAACGCCCCCCTCCCTCCTCGATCTCGCCGATCTGCCAGCCCGGTGACGCCTCGCTTCTCCCCGCCAGCCTTCTTCGTTCTCTTCTTCTCCCCGCCAGCCTTCTTCGTTTTCTGCTCCCCGCCAGCCTGGGGCGGCCGTCCGGCGCGGGTCTTCTTCGTTCCGGCAGGGCGACGGGCGCATGCGTGATGCGTGACTGCACTGCCCATGGCCGCTCGACGAGTAATTTGTCGCCGTTAACCATCGCTATTAAGACGCTGTCGTGGCTATTAAGTGGCTGGTATGGTTATGAGCGGGTTATGGGGGGTGGGGGGTGGGGGTACGTCGTGGAAGTGGATGGCTATCTCTCTGCGGCCCCGACTCACGGCCGGCTGACGATGCTATGGCGCTAATGGTCAGCAGCTACAGCAGTCGAGAAGTGATGAAGCAATCGTTTCCGATTGTCGTGCGCGATTGTTGTTGATCGATGGCCAGCTGGGAGACCACTGGTAGTTCTTGCCACCGAACCTGTCAAAATACCAGCCGCGTCTGACGCTGCGCGCACCTGACCAGCATGCAGTTCGTGGGTGCGGATTTTCCGAGCTGAAAGCTCGCATGGATGGTTCGATCGATATATTTTCCAGTCTTGCAATATGCGCTTGACGTCGGTTTGTGACCTTTGTGATGTAGCGGACATTTTGTTGAGTTATTTTTTAAACAGCAACAGCGTAGAGGCAGTCCATCAAACCATTACTGAACGATTTATATGTCCGGCGGCATGCCTACCGATAGTGGCACTGACACCTGGTCCGGCGCGCACCTACCGATAGTGGCACTGACGCCTGGTCCGGCGGCATACCTACCGATAGTGGCACTGACACTTGGTCCGGCGGTATGCCTACCGATAGTGGCACTGACGCCTGGTCCGGCAGCACGCCCACCGATAGTGGCACTGACACCTGGTCCGGCGGCACGCCTACCGATAGTGGCACTGACACCTGGTCCGGCGGCATACCTACCGATAGTGGCACTGACACCTGGTCCGGCGGCACGCCTACCGATAGTGGCACTGACACCTGGTCCGGCGGCATACCTACCGATAGTGGCACTGACACCTGGTCCGGCGGCACGCCTACCGATAGTGGCACTGACACCTGGTCCGGCGGCACGCCTACCGATAGTGGCACTGACACCTGGTCCGGCAGCATACCCACCGATAGTGGCACTGACACCTGGTCCGGCGGCACGCCTACCGATAGTGGCACTGACACCTGGTCCGGCAGCACGCCCACCGATAGTGGCACTGACGCCTGGTCCGGCGGCATACCCACCGATAGTGGCACTGACGCCTGGTCCGGCGGCATACCTACCGATAGTGGCACTGACACCTGGTCCGGCGGCACGCCTACCGATAGTGGCACTGACACCTGGTCCGGCGGCATACCTACCGATAGTGGCACTGACACCTTGTCCGGCAGAATGCCTACCGGCAGTGATACTGACAGCCACCTGCGCCGGATTAATTCAAGGAAATGAGTCACTTGCATGTCCATCATAAATGACGTCATCAATGACGACGTTCATGTAGCTGCATCGTGATGACGTCATATCATATGGTTATAACTAAAACAGCTGCAACAGATAAGAGCGGCCAGTGCGTGCTGCCTAAATAACTAATGTTGACAATGAGGTTCCATCGTACGTACCGAAAATCGATTCGATATATAGGTACATATGGTGGGTTTGCACAAAGGAATGCGCATTGTAAGTCACTGTACGGCGATCTTCAAAGACACGTGTGTGCATTGCATACGCCACTGTATGACAATATTCAAAAACACGTGTGAGCAAAGCCTACGCTGCCTGGCACGGCCAATGGCCAGATTCTTTGGAAGGCTGTGGTGGAGTTAAATTGGAGGAAACAAGTCAGTTGCGCTGGTTCTGGTCGATGGAAAACGTGACATGACAAGTTTCGTGTTTGATGGGTTCCGCGGCGCGCTGAACAATATCACGACAGTGTTTAACCATGGCACTTACCTAAACACTCACCTTTGAGACCTCGCAATTGCATCTGATGCACACCGATGTTGCACGTGCATGCATTGGAAATGTGCGTGCAAATAACGTGTCTATTCTCATGCGGACTAATGAATTACCTGCGCAATGGAAAAGGCTACATGTCGGAACATGGAATTCCTTCATGCTTTTGCAAGGATCGTGGTCGATTGTAGACGATTTTGGGAGATGAAGCGAAAATTTATAAGATCACCTGGTACATTGCAAGATATCTACCTTCAAAGCCAGCATTCACGATAGCAATTATACAAACAAAGCCGCTCGTATGGTGCTGCTGTTGTATGTGTGGTGATTTCGCCACACCGCACTGGTATACGAAAGCTATCCCAAAGCTGGGGCTGGGCGGGGTGGGGGAATTTTGAAGTCAATTCTTTCCACGCAACGCCCATACATGGATGCCTGTTCTCAATGGCCCCGAGCCAAGGCCGGCTGACAGTGTGATGCCGCTAATCGTCAATAGCTACAAGAGTCGATAAATGATGCAGCGATCGCTGCTGATGTCGTGTACGATCGTTGTTCATCAATGGCTAGCTGGAAGACCACTGGTCGTTTTTACCACTTAGTCTGTCAACTACGTGGGACCCAAAATAAAATAGGGTCAATGTTTTGCTCGTCCAGAGTTCGAGGAGGGGCTGCCCCATCTGCCCTGCCCCTGCCCCAATTCCCGAGCTCTTGTGCAGACAAGAAGTATGCAGTGTGTGATGTCTGTGATATCAGGACTCCCCATAGCTTCTGGCGAATCCAGACAGAGGGGAGGGGCAACTTGGCGAATATGACTCTACGGTGGAGATATGGCGTCCCTTCGACTGGAAAACTCGACAGGCGTCTCCAAGCTCTAGAGTGGATACCTATCCACTCAATGAGCTTTTTAGCCGATGGCGCCTCTCAGAGTAAGAAGACTGGCGCCCGAGGCGTCCCCTCTTGAGAAATGGCCCCATTCAGAAGAAGCAACCTTCACCTGCGCCCCGATGGAAATTATTCGGTTCGTCCTCGCCCATAACATAGTGGAAATTCACCTCGGCGCCGCCAATCAAGTGTGGGTGGGAGCAATACAAGCAGCCAATTTTGGTCCATTGAGCCCGATGAACTCTGACAGTATGGCCTGTCCACAACTGAGACAACACACACACCACAACTGACCTCCTCCGGCCCACGAACAATTGGTGGTTTAATATCCATCTTAATTTTCACGGTGTTGGAGTAGGAGGCAGGGGAGAGGTCTCTTCCAGCCACTGCTTGCTCCCACCACACCACTCCATCCACTGCTTACTCTCGACTGAGTCCACGAGCACACATGTCACTAGAAATGTGTGTGACGAAAGGGGGAAGCATATTGGAAGCGTCACCAATCCCTGCATCTATGCGTGACCCAACGTGACTAGGATTCTCTCCAGCTCTGTGCAGGTACTGGCGATCGGTTCTGAGACGCAGGGGCTCCGAGGTTGTGTGAGCACAAGAACTGAGCTGCGGTGCTCGTGCAGCCCACGGAAAACGTCAGAATCACCCTCTGTGCATATTTTACGCTATCTTTAATCACATCAGCCACTGGAAAACCCTCCTTTCCCCTCCTTGGTTTATCGTAAGTAGCACCGGAAACACTGCCGAAAGCGAGTTTAATCTTTAAGTTTTTAAAATGAAAAACTGGACTTCACGTTACAAAAAAATGAGCACAATGTCGGCTGAGATCATGTCAGCATTACGTCATGAATTATGTATAAGTGCTCACCTTTCGGGACCATTCCCCGATTAATGGAAGGCTAAGATGAGTAAACGCACACGACTGAGGACACATCTAGACATACCTACCATGCCTTGAGGTCTGACAGGTCAGCCTGACCTACCCATGACCTGTTTCATTGTCATCTTAGGCCGGGTGTATGCATGATGTATGCCTGATTTGTGCGTGTTCCGAACGTTTTCGGGTGTGCTTGCGGTGACAAAGTGCTTATTTGTGGAGCCTATGCTTATCAATACCACAGGACATGACCATTGACCATTGATCAAGCATCATCCGTGCGATTAGGTGACACGGGTTGTTAAACAAAAATGTATAAGCTTTGCTAACAATTTATTGTTCCCATCTTTCCGAAGGTAAAAATTAATGCTGAATTCGAATTCAGCACTTAAGATTACTCTAGAGTGGTCCTCGACCAACATCCTAGGATAGGAACAAAATCAAAGGCATCATGCATCGTTGCATATATTACGTGACGTAGAGTTTGGCTGAACCTGGATGGGTTGGCGGTCCTATTGGTTACCTGAACGACTACATGGCATCGTTTTTCCCATTCAGCACGCATTTTCGACTGACAAACATGCATCGCGTGCAGAAGGCCTATGCAAATGCGCAATTACCTCACATGATCGCATTTGACCTTGACCTGACTTGATCACGTGCACGTGATATGACAAGTGACAGTTCTTGCCCGTGTGTATGAATATTTACTCATACGAAGCGTCGGTTGCGCAATTTTTCTTTAGAGATAAAGTCCAGAAATATTCCAACTCTTTTTACTTGACGTGGTACTGTTTTACTGACCGGTATAGTTAATGTCGTTCAGCTCTCATTGCCACTTGGTTCCATTTCGATCTGTTCATCGATTTCGGAGCCACGAGGGGCTATCCCCAAGCCTCCAGCGACTGCCGGGTTAATAAATCAACTGTCAACGCATGCAAAGGTCACAGCGGATCCAATCCCCTGACACAAGCATGCAACAGAGGGAGAAAAACGGCGGACGCCTCGTGGCGCGCTTCAACAACAGGCGTTGACCCTTTCACGTCATTACCGAGTCGCACAACGTCCCGCCGCGTCGACACGTTGACGGACTGTCACGGGCCGTACCGCCTGTTATCATAGCCCAGCCCAGTCTGGCGTGGCGCTACTGTCGCCGTGTTGTGACTGGACCAGCCAGAGCATCGACACGACCGCAGGGTTTGTGCGGACCGGCCGCCAACGTGGCGCGGAAGGATGTGACCGCCGAGCCCCGCTCTGGTCAACAGTCGCCTGCAGGTCTGACCTGCAGGTCTGACTGTGACCGCGGTCGCTCGCCGTGGCGGGTGACTGCAGCACTGGCGCACCTGATCCTCCACCGTGCGCCACCTGGCGCAGGTCACCTGGTGCGCCAGGGCGTCACAGACCTCCGGCCGGGACCACACGACTAGTCGCATGCAGTGCGACAGGGCGTCCTGGCCGTCACAGTTCTCCGCCCAGGACCGCCCGCGACTGGTGAGTGGCGGTGAGATATGACTGCCGGGTCGCGGGGTCACCGCTGCTCCTGTCAGCGCCGACTTCCGCGCCGCCGCCGGTGGGAGGGCTGAGGGCACTGAGGTCGGTGCCCGTATGCGGAGAGGGGCGGTACATTGTTGAACGTACGGTACATTGTTGATGTTCCGTCGCCGGCCGACCTCCGGGACCTGGACGGTGATGCCCACACATTTAAAATCCTCACGTTCGTCATATCCTGGCCGTTGTCATAGAGGAGCCGGACGGGGAGCTCAGACTTATGTCCAGCATCACCATCTCAAGACCAGGAGCAGCCGCATGCTGCTTATCAGACGCGCCAGATTCGCTCAGCTGCAGAGCATATACTTCGCCACGTTCGCGCTGCAAACTAATTCGACAGCAGCACACAAAAACGGCTTGACCGGCCAGCAGTGATGACGTTCGTAATTACGTGGTACTCTGGCGAAAATTTGCGATCCTGAAGAACACCTCCGCCTCTTCTACACGACTCCACCCACCCTACAGAACTCCGCCACCCATGTACGACTTAGCTCTTCCGCACGACTGTGCTCATCTGGTCAACAGCTCCACCTCTTCTGAACAACTCCAGCTTTTTTGCACGACTGTGCCAAACTGAGGAACGGCTCTGGCTATCCCGCACTGTCAGAGGTATCCTACATGGCCGTGCTATCCTGAGGAACGGCTCTGACTATCCCGCACTGTCAGAGGTATCCTACACGACTGTGCCAAACTGAGGAACGGCTCTGACTATCCCGCACTGTCACAGGTATCCTACATGGCCGTGCTATCCTGAAGAACAGCACCAGCTCGCCTGCACGGCTGAGTCCACCCTGGAGATCCGTTGAGATCGCCACGAGTCTTCGGGTGCTGCCCGGACTGACAATTCACATACATCATGCACCGTGCAACGGCCTTGGGCTTCTGAACGAGTAGCGAACAATCACGGGCGTTTCCCAATACCTCTGCAATATGCATGCTGCTCGTCTGTCATGCGCAGATCGGGCCGGCCGGCCTGCGGAAAATCGTTCGCGGAAAACGTCGGCTCTCTTTCAGAAGGCAGCGCGGCCAGCAGCCATGTGGCAATACGAACGCCTTCGACGCACGTGGGTTGAGTCGGAGTGGACCGAGTGCGATCGCAGTGGGCCGCCCGTCGTCAGATCTGCATGACTGGAACACAATCATCTCAGTTCTCCGTTTTGGAGGTGACAATAATCGTATGGTGCTTGCCAATGAACGTCTCTTTGTCATCCTAGTGGGAAGACAATGCCACTTCGTCATCCTAGTGCGAAGACAATGGCTGCGATGTCGGTGTTCTGACGGGCAGCACCTCCCTTTGCTTCATGAACATGAGTGACATCAGCTCAGATTGGCGCACTAATGCATCCAAGGGCAGAGGGAAGGTGTTGGAGCCAGCGCAAACAGCGCAATGTTGCAGATTTATCGAAGTAAGTACACCGTATGTAAGGCAAGTAAGTATCAAAGCAATCTATTGTGTGATAACCAATGAAATCTGCGACGTAATGGAAACGAATTGGAAGCGTATTTCTAAATACACCAGTACGTCGATCGGTACTACTAGCTGTTCGGAAAAAAGATAGCACTGGAACAGGTGCGACAGATGGAATTAGCATCCCTCTGAATTTTGTACCCGACCATTCCTCTGTGTGGTTGGTATTTTGGTCTACACCTGGTATAAGGTCAGCGACAGCCATTTCGGGAGTCCTCCCCGAATCTTTGGACATCAGCAAACAGCTTTTGGCGGGAGACTGATTTGACGGTAGATTGTAGGTTTGTGATTAATTGGTGGGCAGTTACAAGCTAAGGATGTCCAAGAATACCTCTGGTTCATTATAGGAACTCTGGCTTCAGGACTGTATGCTACAGCTACACCGTGGCTTGAGAACAAGTGAAACTAAGCTATGCTTTCATTTTTCACATCGCAACTGATAGGGAACTAATGCGGACATCGATGGCAGCGCCTCTGGTGGCTGTTATTGGTACTATTAACGCATGCTCAAATGTTATGCATTCTGTTGTTTATTTGTGCCATTATTTCAGTGCTTAACGAATGGAGAAGTTGCCTTAGATCCGTTATCGTCCATTACAATCCACTGCGAACTTAATATTGATACATTAGACACTTTAAGCAGCATATATACGGGCCTGTGCAGTTCGCACAATTGGAACTACCGGTCTCTTTGCGAACCTACGTTAAAACCACGCCGTGACTCATGAAATGTCCACTTCGGATCGTGTTGCCGAGACCACAGAGAGTAGGCAACAGAAAGAAAAAAAACGTTTTTAAAAAATTTGACTCGGGTTTTGAGGTTGTAAAAATTTTCACATGCTGTCAAAATAAGTGAAATTTACAAAGCTACATTGTTTATGAAAAATTGGTAGATGGTTCGAAATTTGTCCACCCCAGATAAAAATCTGCATTTAATTGAGAACATGTCGGAACAATTTTTGTTAGCTTCGGAAATAATTAAGCTCGGGATTTTTTTGTCTAATATCCACCGATTCCCAATATTATGCACTGCCATCGGCGTTTCTGGCACTGTCCTTCGAATGGACTGAGATAAAAGTTTGGAGCATTTAGGTTCTACCAATGAATCGTCATTAGTTTATTACGTACATAATTCAGCCTTGAGCTCACCTCAGGCAATGTCTCAACCCTCCCAGTCTTTCCGGTCTTATCCTCATACCCCATCTCGAGGGGGGTCGATAGGGACCCCCTCGTCTAATCTCCAAACTAAGCATCGCACGAAAACGAAAGAGGTGTCATCGGAAAACGCTCGACGAGTAGGGCCAGACGCCACCCTCCCAAAAAAAATCCACAAAAAGTGACGTCACTAGGGGGCCAAGGCTTTCACGACTTACATCATGTTTTTGGCTCTGGGGAGTTCATTTGGGGGAGATTTGGAAAAACTAAAGTTATTTGGAATCAGAAAAGGAAAGCGAAATCAATGAGGGCCATACAATTTTTGGCTACCCAAAATTCCCCCCCAAAAAATTTATTTCACAATGTTGAGTTTTCAAGTGTTCTTTAATTTTCCTTTTCTAATGGGTAGAGCGGACCGAAAAACATTGGTCGAAGGCAACTTGCTCCAATAAAAATGCTTACTTTAGCCAGAATCTTCGATTTTAACTCGAATGGGCAAATATGCAAAACTAATAAGTAGTCAAAAACGGAAAAATCCTCTAGTGCGTCTTGTTGCGTCCCTAAATATAAGCAAATGCTGAAGGTTTCATTAAGATATCCTTACCCGTTAAGGCGTAACGACTGGTTTAACTTTTTTGGAGGTGACCTCTCTTGAAGATAAAATTGACCGCCTTGAAACCTGCTGGATTTAGTGTCAGCACGCTGCAGGTTCAATAATTTGCACGTAAATAACTGACATGACTTGATACGGGGGCAATATAATTTGTGTTGCCCTATTTACGATGTCATTGCTTATCACGCAGATTTTTGGGCCGACTTCAATTTGTTTACGGTATGGTCAATTATCTTTCGAACATGACCTGTACAAAGGACTGGTGACTGTCAGATCATGTCAAATATACACTCGATGCACCATTTCTTCAACGAATTGACACATGAAGTGTAATGATCTTGGGGGATGCAAGATCGCTATTCTAGGGCGGCATGCATCATTTTGCACGTAGAAAAACAACTTACGCCGTACATTTCGGTATGTATTGATGTAGCGTCATGCACATATGATTATACATGACACCATAAATGCGACACGATGAAATTGGAAACGCACAACGTGGAAGAAACATACAAATGCGTCAATAGCGTCACATCAGCTTCGCTGTGATCACCACTGTAATGAGCCCTGTTCCTTGGTCGTGCACACAGTCACTCCACAACGACCTACGATCCACTCCACAAGACACTAGGCTTTGCTGGGTGTTCAGCGGTAGGTCTTACTGCGGGGCCGACGGCGAGTCTTGCTGCGGGACCGGCGGCGAATCTTCCTGCGGGGCCCACGGCGAGTCTTGCTGCGGGGCTGGCGGCGAATCTTGCTGCGGGGCCGGCGGCAGCAGTCCTTGCTGCAGGGCAGGCGGCAGCAGGCAGTGCTGTGGGTGCTAACGGACCGGTGACAGATCTTGCTGCGGAGCCAGTGGCTGTAAATATTCTTGCGGGACAGGGCGGCAGGTGCTGATGAAAGGTCTGTGGCAGGTGCTGTCTCGGGGCCAGCAGCAAGTCTAGCGGGGCAGGCGGTAGCGGTCCTTGCTGCGGGGCCGGCGGCAGATCCTGCCACGAGGCCGACGGCGTGTCTTGCTGCGGGGCCAGCGACAGTAGCTGCGGGGCCGGCGGCAGGTCTTGCTGCGGGGCCGGCAGCAAGCCATGTTGTGGGGCAGGCGGCAGAGTCCTTGTTGCTGGGTCAGCGGCAGGTTCTGCTGCTGGGGCGGCGACATTCCCGGCAGCTCTCGATAAGGTAAGGCTGCCATCACTGTCTGGTGAAGGCCGCCTTTCTTTTACAGTTATGTGAGCTTTGGAATTGCTAACTCTAAACAAAAGTTTCACAAAAGTAAGCTTCACTCGCAACGCCTCCAATTGGTTATCATTGAAGGTCAGCTGTCCGTGACATCCGAGGTTCACAAGGCTTGCAGCAACCTTTAGAGCATCAAAGCCAAGCAGAGCAGCAACATTGAATAAAAATGTCTTACTCAAAATAAATCACCACGATAAAAACACTTTATACATACACACGTACATGACTGCGCGGCTCGCAGCTGCAGTTCCTGTTACTGGGGCCCGCCAACAGCTTTTGCTCTGGCGCCAGCGTCAGCTCTTGCTGCGAGGCCGGCTGCAATGTTGCTACGGGATATGAAGCAACTGTTACTGCCAGGCGAGCAACAGCAATCAAACTACCGCTTGCTGATGGCTTCAGTAGCAGTCCATCTCCCGAAACGCTTCGCCGACACGCATCCCAAACGCAATCTTCACAACCAGCTCAATCCCATGGTGCCGCTGAACCTGGGCATATGGTCCCTCAGACTCCTTCCTAAAATGGGTATCGGCACAACACTTCCTCACATGCAGTGAGCTGTCATCTACCACATTCCTATCTCCAGTGGCACTCACACACCTCTCCTCAACTTGGGGTAATACAGTGTGCTGTATTTCAAGAGGTCCTCAATAGTCTGCCCCTCACACAGCCTCGGATCTATGTTCGGAATCTGAATACGTAAATGCGTGTGCGTTTCTCTAAAACAGGGAAACGAAGGGCCTTGAACATCAAAACCTGATGCGTGAGACCTTCCATAAAACCGAAGTGCGGTTATGGTACTCATCTGAAAAAGTAAAATGCATTAATGAATTAGGATGTCATCAGATAGTTCAGTGCATGTACTAATCAGGCTCACATATAAAGTCAGATAGCTAGTTTATCACACACAAATTGTGATAAAAACAGAGTTAGAAAGTACACATATGATATTAAGTTAAGTTATAACTAAAAAAGTGTCATATTGAGCAACTTTACCAATGCCCCCCCAAAAAAAAAAAAACTGATTACAAAACAAAACATCCACATTGGTTTGGAGGTGTTCTTTGGCAGCAAAATGTGCATATTAATGTCACCATGTTAAGCAGTGGTGGTGAATTGGTGTTTAGGGGCGCGTCGACTCCAAAGGTCATTTTGCGCCCATTTACCATGTTAAGCAGTCGCCAATTTAGGTTTCGATATGATGGGCTAGCACGGCATTACTGTATCCTGTTGCATGTAATGGAAGTTAGAGGATGATCTGGCATGTTATAATCTAGGAGCTGGATTTCAGCTGCAATTCCAGTTTCTTATTGCATTGCTTAAGCAATAGTGATACATGTTATATGTATGTTAACATTCACCAAGATCATGGAAACATGTCTGATAAAGTAAATAGCAAGATACAATAAATAAGCTCCCAATTGTTAATGCTATCAAGGTTAATGATGTCTTTTTAGTACAATGTAAGCATCTATATTGCTGCTTTAGAAAATCGATCAGACCTTCAGGACTTATATAGCCAGTCAGTAAGCCCATCATTATCATCTACCACATACATAAAACATTCTTACATGAAATCAAATATCCTTATGACCCATTTCGTAATCAAGTCCTGAGTATTAGATGAGCAGGCATGACTTGGTTGTCTTAACGTATACTTGCTCCCCAGTCTGCAAACTATGCTGCAGAAATATACATGCTGTAGTTGGCCACTGTATAATAATCATCACACCCAACAGAATTGTGCCACCAAAACGTACAAGCCAAGATGTCTACTGGAGCACACAGAAATTGCCTGCTTCCTAAAAGCACCAGTTTTCCCCATAAATGCAGCGACTGACATTCACGATCCACCGACAGCATCAAAAGGGCAACAACAAGACTCCACAAGGCAACAGATACCAACTATTTACACACTGACAGGACTTTGCTAAAATTGCCACACCTTGTGGACTTGCTTGCTCCCAGGTAGACACATCAGGTCATAAATTATTTTGGTCAATACCATGCACACAGCAAGTGGAATGAGAGCCCAGGCCACCTGTAGGGACTAGGTTTTGACATCTTAGTGTTGCATTTTTAAAATCACCAGAATGTGACAATCCATACTCAAACCAGAGACAAGATGAGCGGAATAGCCTGAGTCACCTATTAGTGTTGGACATTTTGGTACTGGTTGGGCTATCATTGATAAACTATCTTGGCTGTTGACTGATTCCAGGTAGATTGTAAACAGCATGGCATGACCATGAATGGCATCATTGGTTTCCAAGCACCACAAAGCTGATAGTGCAGCATGTCTTTTAAATACACAATTTACATAGCATGTACAATTTCTGAGAAACAAGCATGCATATACCAATGTTATTCATGGCCTTGACAAACTATCTGTTGGCTACTGTTGCCTGCTCCAAGGAACACCTAGTAGAGAACAGCACAGATGACCACATAACACCAGCCCTAAAGAAGCTGATTTATACATTTTATAAGAATGATATTCAGAATCTGAAAATAAGGAGATTTGAATTTCAATTCCAAGGTTTGCAACTCATCAGGGTTTTCAGAAGATTGACATTTTCAAAAAACAAATTATTGCATCGATTAAATCTTCCAACTATTTGTGGATACAGATTGTATGATTTTCTTTCTTCAGAAAAGTTCAATTACATGAACCATATTATTTCTGGCACCTTCATATTTCCCACTCTATGCTGTATTTTCAGAGAAGCATCCAACATTGTGGGTAAGCTTTTTTGACAAGATGAAATTTACCCACAATCATATTCACATTACATACCACATATGCACAACCAACATTTTGTAGTACTATTGCAACTTAGATCATTCACAAAATAAGTTAATGGCATGCTTTCTTTCTGTAGAGCAGTCTAGATCACGCTAGGTTAATTTTCATGCTGAAATTTGAGAATTTTATCATTAAACATTTCATTTTTTTAAAGAGGTTAGTATAGAATATGTTAGATTTCTTTGGAAAATATTCCATTAACATCACTATATATCACTCATCAAAGCCCTTTTTGGTAATATTTAGGTCACAGAGTGAAAAGCAAGCATTTGCAATAAAAACAAGCAGCCACTTCATCTTAATCACATCAATAAACTTGGTATTCATGCATTCTTATCTAAATCTGGTTAATAATCTAAAATCCAAATCTACAGTACAGAAACTATATGACCTTGACCATTTTAGCCATTAAGAGTGATCTCTTCATGTCACGTCCCAAATAAGATTGTTACGAAAACAAAATTGGAAATAATTAATTATTTAAATTGTTACATGTACACAGCAGATTTGTTGGTGCATGTGCATCAACAAGATAATAGGTACACCACTGATGCCTGACCATGGGTGGAGAATTCTGAAAATGGCAACCCCCGCCACCAACCTAGGGGCCCCCGCAGCAAGGGCCCCCAGTTGCAGGGGGTTCCGCTACCGGGGGGGGATGTGAAGAATGTTTTCGCGAGGGGCGCAAGTGGAACTCAGTCGCGAACCGTGCGGGATTGCGCTGTATGTACCCGACCCCTAGCCCCCCTCCACCAGGGTATTCCCTCGCCTTTGTATAACTACTTCTAGACATTTTGTAATGCTCACCTTGGCTGGGCAGCTATTTCCGTCATTTTTCACAATGTAATATAGTAACTAAAGATGGAAAAGCTGGACCCAAAGCAATAAATAGGTATTGCCAGGTCCTAAATTGAGGACTATGTGAGGGCACCATGCAAATAACATTTTAGGAAGCAAAAATGTACTATTCAAATTAGAGATGCCGATTGGATTCCAAATCTTTGGACTTCCAAAAATTTCCAAAGTCCAATTTGGAAATTGGAAGGACAGGGGCAAATATCTTTGTAATTTTTTGGACAGCCGATGTCATTTCGTCGTGTTATTGGGGTTATTGGTTGTAGGTAGTAGTTATTTGATATAGAAAGTGGCAATTTTTGGACAACTTGATTTTTTGGACACTTTTGGATGGACAGCTGGTCCATCCTTGGATTTTGGATTGGACTTTGGACAATAACTTCCAGAAAACGGCACCTCTAATTCAAATGTAAGAGTCGTTTGCAGATTTTACGTTCTAGTGGAAGAAAACAGCCATTCCCAGATGATAACTTGAAGATAACGGGGAAGGTCCGATGACCCCGTCGCGTCCACCACCATAATTTAGTTCGAAAAATACCCTTCAGTATATCGTGGTAAAATTACTTTGAAGTACACATCAAACGGGTTAAGTAGGTAGGTATATTCCCTAACCATATCTATGGTTTTTGGCACAATATTCACGGACCTTGTCATGTCTCTCGACCACCATCATGACAAAAGCAATCCTCAGAAAAAAAACGATACAGAATTAATATGTACGTTGCAATATGTACGTTGCGGTCTCACACTTTGGGCATTTTAGCGGACATTTATAGTGGTCACAATATCGGTGATAGAGATCCCGTTCGTCCCTCATTATATAGGAAAGTTCTTGTAGATTCCAAATATCATACATACTTAGGATTTTCAGTGTCTTAAATGTCCAAAATTTAGTGATTTCTCTAAAAAAGGTCTGAAATCGGCATTTTTGCACTTCAATGATTTTGCACATCTATGTTTGGGTAGCCGCTTTATAAAACTTATAGCAGATACAAGAATGGATTAGCGCGCATTGTGTATAGCGGTCATTTAGCCTTCGAAATATGTATGGGTGACACTTTTTATTTAAAGGACAAGTGTCATAATTGTGCATTGTTTAATTGTCCAATTGCCCATGTAGCCAAGGGGGCAGGGACATAGCCAGGGGGGGGGCAGGGACAAGTGTCATAATTGTTCATACGTCTTTAAATGAACACGTGAAAAGGTGGGATTTTCCAAAAACATTGTCTTTGATTGAAGTTAGCTGCTTTGTTCCGCACAGAAACCCAAACATATGGGCCCTCACAAGAATTTTGGGATGTGACAAACAATGGTGTTCATTTTCATACATTTGAAGCGCTCCATTACATATTGAACACAAGTAAGTACAAAGAGCTTTTTCTCGAGTCAGTTCAGGCACATAGCCATGGGGGAGTGGCAGCCCCCCCCCGTGATTGCCCCTCCCTCCCCCCTGATGGGCCCTTTTCTACCCGTAGTGGGCCATCGCCAACATCGCTTCTCACCCCCCACCCCCTCACCCTACCCCCGGTCACAAAAATCTGCCGCAAAGCCAGTCAGTTAGCCGTTGTTTAGGCCCTTTTGGAGCTGGCCTTGGGACCTTTTAGGAGCCACCCCCCCTGATGAGATAATTCCTGGTTACGTGCCTGGGTCCGTTTGTGAAAAATGAACACCCTTGTAAAAAAATGTTCTGGCAAAATCTGGCAAACTTTCGAAAAACAAACATATAGCTATTACATTTTTTTTTTTGGGGGTTTTTGGGGGCGTCACCCCATGTGGGTTTTTTTTTATAGCTATTACATCTCACCATTTCCGAACACGACATTTCCGCGATGCCAAGACAAAAGGTATGCAGTACACTATTGCATGGCTCAGTACTGGCCATTGTTTCTGTTCTGGATTATCAACATCACACTCGAAAGCTTTGAGGCCAATAACAGTCGGGTTTTGATACATCCACAAAGCGACTTAGATACGTACATATATCAACTAGGATTTTAATATTTCAAGGGCCTCAACCCACAGTTTAATAATGACTCGAGGAAATCAAAACGACAAAAACGACAAGTACGACATGATGCATGGGAAGAAACACATGAAAGCGAAACTACACAGGAATCACAAAGCATACATCATCTCCTGATATTACATCTCACCATTTCCGAACACGACATTTCCGCGGTGCCAAGACAAAAGGTATGCAGTACACTATTGTATGGCTCAGTACTGTCCATTTTTCTGTTCTGGATTATCAACATCACACTCGAAATAACAGCGCAAGATATTTAATGCATTCTGGGAAGAGGTGTGTCCTAATAGCTGACGCCAATCGTCGAACAATCCATTACAAAGAATGGAGAAGTACGAAGAAATGCGTCTCCGGTTTAGTGTGGAAATCTCGGAGCTATCAAATTGATGCAGCTTCCGTCGCATGTATTTGTGTTATGGCCCCAGTAGCGCAGCTTCGATGATAGTGAGAGCCGAATCCATCTTGGCTTGCCTCAAAACGCTCTTGAGACCTGGACTCAGGCTATTCAGATTGATAGACTATGGAAGCTCTCATCATTTGCGCAAGCCAACCGGCTTTTCACTTCATGTCTTCACGACTCGCGAAACGCTGCCTTCGCAGAGGACAGGCTCTGATAAAAGCGTCCGCGATATCATCAGTTGAGGCAGACCTGACTGCGTCAGGATAAGCGGCGCATAACGCAGCGCCATTCAGGCGTTGCTGTCTCATGGTTGACCTCAACCACGTCTTAATACGTCGGAGCAGCGAGAAACTTCGCTCCGCTGTGCAGGACGTGACTGGAGCAGTCAGCAGAAGCTTCACCAGCTTCACTGCCTCCGTAAAGATGGCCCGGGCGTTTTGATCTTTGTGGAGGAGGTGCCGTATATCCTCGAGAGATTTCAGCTGTGTTTGCTGATGTGCTGCATGGTCATGGAGCATCTCCACATGACACCGGAGGCGCTTTGCGTCTAAGCTATAAAAGGCTGCTGTCTTATCCAAGAGCTCCCTGTTACTGGATAGGAGGCCCTGCTCAGCGGCATTGAGGACAGAGGCATCGGCGCTGACACCGAAGCGGTCCGTCAATGACTCTGAGAGAGCGTCCAGGCCCTCCATGTACAGGCGTCTGTACCGATCTTTAGGGCTCGTGTCGACATGAGGAGGAGCCCCATCGTCAATGCGTTTTGGGGGCCTCCTACTCCGCGGTAAGACGGGTTCCTCCACACCCGTATCGTCTGCCTGGTTACACACCTCATCCCAGAACTCATCAAATCTCTCGCGCTGACCCTTTATGCTGTTCTTTGTGGTCTCCACCAGCGCCATGGCCTGTTGCAGGCTGCTTTTGGGTCCCTGAACGGCCTTCATCGTAGGTGTCACGGCATCAAGCAGTTTCAGAGCCAAGGAAGCGGTAAAGAAGAAGTCAAATCTCTGCATCTCCTTCTGGTATCCACTGGCGGTACTGCTGGCCTCAATGTTATTACTTTTGTCGCTTGCCAGCTCTTCCATGAAGTCCACGACCTCTGAGTAGTTTCTCACCACAGACCGTACTGATGCCTCGCGGCACAGCCAGCGAGTAGGGCAGAGCGGTCGCAGGGCCGATGTCGGCTCCTTGGCTGCGAAGGATGCCAACCGCTTTGGCGAATCGCGAATGAACTCCACGACCTTGCCGAGCTCGTGGAGGCCGTCACGGAGCTCCTTTACCAAGCCAAAGGAATCCTGAACCACCAGGTTCATGCGGTGGCCTGCACAGTGAACGAAGACCGCCGCTGGCTGATCCGCTTTCACGAGAGCTTGGAGACCTTAACAGAATACACAAATTACACTCAACAATTAAGTCGCTTATTATATCACACTATGTTGTGTTCAGATTCAGAAGCAAAAACTTGCGCTCAACAAGTGTTATCTGACGATTTCCTGAGAATCTTACCATTCGTAGTGGACACATTTTGGCCAAACCACGCTAGGTCCAGGCGGCCCACGCAGCGCGCTTGCACCGACTAAGGCGCCGCGTCACCGGGAATATCAGCTATTTCACGCTGTGGCGTGCTCAGAGATAGACCGCAGTCGCACGCAAACCACGTTTTCTTTTTTTAAGCCAGGATTAACCGCATATGTATTGGCAGACACAACTAGCTACCACGAGCCTTGAGCCTATTCATTTATTTGGGATATCTGTCTTGGTTCACCACTGCGGGATTCATGACGGGGCTAGCTTTGACCGCCAGGTACCGCAAAATGGCTGATTGGCGAACCGGGAAAGTGACACCATAGGAAAGTAAATTAATGGATGTAAATTTGAAGCTGGGTTCCCCCGGGGAAATCGTTAGAATAAATGTGTGGTGAACCTTAGAAGTCGGAACATGGCCAAAATCGATGGCTTCCCCATGTTAAAATTCTCCGACCGAGCACCATTCGACCCCCCCCCCACGGTGCCGCTCCTATGTGAATGGTGCACCCATGATCCAAAGTGATTTAGAATCAGCTTGAAATTGCGCAACTTTTGAGCTGGGTTCCCGCAGGTTCTGTCGAATGGTATATCCACAGTGTCGAAATAGACTGAAATTTCAATGAATTCCCAGCGATCCGTCGCGCCCATAATTTCACTATGGGCGCGACGGATCGCTGAATGCGCTAAATCACGTTTGGACAAAATTTGGCCACTACGTTCCTCTTTGCTGTAATACGATTTTCATATATTTGATCCATCAAATTGGACCCATGACTCCATTAAAATAACCAAACAAGACAGCGCTCGAGAGATTTTGTTGTAAAACGTTTTATGGATTCACTGTTTATCTGTTATAGATTGTTATATATTCATATCCTGTCATATGACTGTGATTTAAGTCTTCTAATATATGTTTCTGACCTTTAAAACGACCCGACATGTTGGCGGCTCCATCGTAGCACTGGGCGCGGAGTTTTCCCATGTCGAGCTGGCATCGAAGGAGTACGTCTTTTAGGATGGTGTAGAGAGTACACGCCTTCGTGTCAGGCAATTCGTAGAGCCCAATGAAATCCTCGTGGACCACCAGGTCTTCGTCTACGTGACGGAAACATATGGATGCCTGCTCTTTGCGAGACAGATCAGCGGTTTCATCCATTATGATAGCGAAGGCGTCACAGCTCCTGATCCGCGTCAGAATTTGGTCTTCGAGGGTGGCAGCGTATAGCCTCAGAATTTCGTCCTGGATTTGGTGGGAGGTATAATGCTGCACTGATTGGTTCAGGAAAACCCGCAAGTCTTCTTCGTGCTTGGCTATGAGCTTCACGACTTGAATGAAGTTGCCCTCGTCCTCGTCGAGTCGAGTCCTCGAGTCCTCGTCCTTACGGCGGAAAGGCAAACCCTGCGCACTGAGGTACCCAACCGCTTCTATGAGGCAGAGCAGGCTGGTTCTGGCGACCTGTTGCTGTTTCTTTGCGGCATCGCTGAAGATGGACAGAATTCTGAGTCTCTGGGCAACTGTCAGCAGTCCCTCTGCTGCTGCTCTATGGGTGGCTGAGGCCTCGTGCTCCCTGAATGCCGCTGGTCCATTTTCCCATCGTGAGAAACCAACATTAATAAACGGCGATTTCATCCGTCGCGCATTCTTCAGCAGGCCCGCTTTGTCAGCATCCCGACAGGTCGTGCACAGTACGACGTCTCGTGTACTGTCGTACATGAGCCATTGCCACACGCTACGCCATTGAGGACAGAACTTTCTCACATGAGCCTTCTTGTCTGTCTTCAGAGGATTCGGACAGGACTCTTCCCCGGATCTAGAAACACCGGAGAACAAATATGTGTAAGGATGCTAAAAGGTAGCTTATCAGATCGTCTAGTGCAAGTTGGGGACTTGAGAGTGCGCTCGAATGCAAGTTGGAGACTTTTGGAGTTGGACAAGTTGGAGTAAATTTGGAGGGGTGCCTCTCCCTCTAAATTTCGCCACGACAATTGAGTGATTACGGATAATAAAAACATTCGAGATGTTGATGTACAAATGCAATAAAGCTGAGACAGAGGCGCTATTTTATGTATATTTTTTGCATACACATTCGTAATGTGATGTAATAACTAGTACTCTAAATGTTATGCGAACACATAAATTTAATTTTCACTATTTTTGCGCAATGCGTTTCCAAACGACGTACATGATACATCAGTATGGTTTTCCTCCATGTGTATCAAATAAATATATACCAAATGAGCAAAGGCTCCGGTACTGGGGGACGGGGGACGCGTCCCCCCCCCAACTTTTGGCAAATGTTAACATTAACACTATGACAGTGACTGGAAAGGATGGACTTAAAATGTGGTCCGTCCCCCAAAAAAAAAAATTTCCGTGGCGAGGCCCATGCAAATGAGTAAATTTATAGTTTAATCAGGCAGTATTTCACGGGGTGTTAATCCCTCAACTGTCATCACCTTCCTCCGAGTCTGAGTCTGACAGTGAAGGATGAGGCGATTGCCGTTCCGAGTTAGGTGTGTCTAGAGAGAGACCACGCGAGACCGTCACAGTACACACAATGTGCTTGCCATCAGCGTGTCAAGTCAGGAAGAAGTGACAAAATTCCCAATTTGACTCCCCAAAGTGGCACATCCTGAACGGAGCCTTCTGTGCTCTCGGGTCTCCTCGCGCTCCGGAGGCAGAGCTTTCCTTCAAAGTCCCCAGACCAAGCATCCTAAGTAGTTGGCCTAGAACGGTGTAAATGCAGTGCAGGAAATGATAACATGTATCTCAATGCAAACACTCACTATCATTGATTTAAGGTGACATGGAATAGTTGGAATTAACAAAAAACAGTCTGAACAGGAGATCACGACGCGATTAACCCTCACCGGTCGTCGTCACTGTCGTACGCGGGGTCGTCCGCGTCTGGATGAGCGCGTTTGGATGTGGAGGCAGTCGGCTCCCGCAGCAGAACACCATCTCCACGGACAGCGGAAGCTGGACTGCAACGGGACAGGATTTATCTTGAGGACGATGAAGTGGAGGGGAAAAACGGAGTATTGTGTCATGGACAGGAGAAATGTGGGAATAAAGCGTTTCAACTGACGTACCTATCTGGTTTTCTGTCATGTGTATACAACAGTTATCCACAAAATACTTGAATTTGTAGTTTAATTGGCAGCAGACCACCATGTATAAAACCCTCACCGGTCGTCGTCACTGTCGTACGCGGGGTCGTCCGCGTCTGGATGAGCGCGTTTGGATGTGGAGGCAGTCGGCTCCCGCAGCAGAACACCATCTCCACGGACAGCGGAAGCTGGACTGCAACGGGACAGGATTTATCTTGAGGACGATGAAGTGGAGGGGAAAAACGGAGTAAACTGTCATGGACAGGAGAAATATGGGGATAAAGCGTTTCCATATGGGGTCGACTCCATGGGAACAAAACAATTACATACAGGCGTAAAGCGGTACGAAGTAGACACCAGCCGACGTAAAAACGGAATTATGACGGTTATTAATTATGAATATATGCTATCAGGTTGTAAAACTTGGAGCGGAATTTATTTGACACCTGTATGCAAAAGGGGTAACAGCACTGAACATTGGAAATGTCTGTTTTCCACAGTAAAAGTGAACTGCTCCCTCCCAGCCACGGAGGGCTGGGAGGGAGGTCCCATCCCTGCACCTCTAGTTCCAATATGGAAATTTCTGGAAAGGATCTGAGCAAACAAAATGTCTCGCAACAACTGCAGGCCCCATGAAAACGCCCAGGATTTTTTTTCGGGCCGACACTCATAATTTTTGTTGACATCGGATAAATTCGGAAGCAAGAATTCTGCAAAACGACACCTCTAACAATTTTTGGTATTTATTTAGCAGACGTCACACCTTGGGAACTCTTCACATTGATTGATTTTCCAAGGTGGGGCTAAAACCTAAGTTACCCGTGCCCCACTGGGGGGGGCGAAATCTCCGCCCACCACTGTCAGTTTATCTGCAATAACTCATGAACGATTAAGCTAGAGACTTTAAATTTGGTAGACCTTTTTGCCAAACAATTTTACATGTCCCAAGTTTGAGAAAAAAATTCGGTTGGTAATTTTTTGGGAAAATCGCATTTTTGTGACGTCACTTTTGCGAAATTTTAGTCCATGTCACCGGCATATTTATAAATTCGTATAGAATCAATTTTTGATGCAATGACACCAAAAATTCATATTTACGCATATAATTAAATGGGCTTTCAAACTGCTATCTCGGATTTTCTATATTTTGTTTTTTGAAATTTTATGATTATATACATATATATTTTGGAAATACAAAAATGCAAGCATGATGCAGAAGGAATATCGAAAAAAAAGAAAGCAAAATGTCTAAGACTATATTATTATTTATCTGAATCCCAAATCCCATGTCATTACGTTGAAAACTTTTGTTATATTCATTTTTGTATTTGTAGGTTTACTCAAAAATTGGTTTTTTTGTTCGTGAATAACTTTTGAACGAATAGAGCTAGAGACATGGGGTTTGCACCAATGTGTTTGTCTCATCAAGCTGCGTCAAATGTTTTATCATATGACCCAACTAGGCCACAATGACCTTGACCTTAGGTCAAGGTCAAACTTCGACCTAGGAGGTCATCCGAATATCATTTGACGCGCCCCAGCGAGACAAAAACAATGACGTTCGATTTAATACTCTAAGTCGATTAGGTCAAAAGTTATTAGCTAGAACATATGTACATGTACACATTCTAGTCCCGTTAGTCTTTCGCTATGTTTGAGAGCCTCTGGAAGCCAAACTAATTGGCCTGAGGTCAAATCTGATGTTATCTTGCAGAAATAAATCGATTTTCATTCGAATGGCGCCAACCCCATGTCTCTAGCTCATTTAGTTCCCGAAATATTGCCGAATCCCCGGAACACCCAAATTTGCCAGAATTTGACCTTTGACGACCTCTGGTAACCTTAATATGGATCTGAGCTGAAAATTACCCAAATAACTTCAAAAGATCTTGCTCCAAGCTATCTAACCACATTCTATTTTTATCCTGCTCCCCACAGGAGCTGAGTTAGACAGGGGGGGCAATATTCCCCCCTCCAGTGGGGTGCGTTCGGCCGCGGACCCCCAGTGGGGGGGGCGAGTTAACCTGACCTAACCTAACCCATCCTAACCAAACCTAAACTGACCTAACCTAACCTAAAGTCTACCCTAAACCCCCTAAACTTCGGGATAAATTTCACTAGATGGGGAGTCGTTTCCCAAGTGTGACTTCTGCTAAATGATTATCCAACTTTTTACGCTGTGGTGAATTGACGTCCAAAAAGGGGAATTTGACACTGCTTCTAGGTAAATCGGACCAATTCCAGGTAATAACCCTACACAGATGTATTTTGTAGTTCAGTTCCACATTTCTCACACTCGCAAACGCCGCTATATCCAAGACAGGCAACAGAATGGCCGCCAAGCGTCGCCCTTAATAATATTGGCAGCAGTGTAGTAGGCTGGAGGTACGTTCGTACCCAAACACTACATTATACAATGTACATTGTACAAACCATTCTAGGGACTCACTTTCTCAAGGGGCCCACCTTCTCCAGGGCCCGCCTTTCCCGGAGGCCCACCATTTCCAGGGGACCCGTCCTTTCCAGAGGGTCCACTCTCTCCAGGGTGCCCACTCTCTCCAGGGGCCCACCCTATCCAGGGGGCCCACCCTCTCAAAGGGCCCACTCTCTCCAGAGAGCCCCCTCTCAAAGGGCCCACCGTCTCCGGGGCCCTCTCTCAAGGGGGTCCGCCCGATCCAGGGGGCCCACCCTCTCCAGGGCCCACCCTCTCCAGGGGGTCCACTCTCTCCAGGGGGCCCACACTATCCAGGAGGCCCATCCTATCCAGGAGGCCCATCCTTTCAAAGGGCCCACTCTTGCCAGGGTTCAATCTAACCAGGCCCCACCCTCTCCAGGGGCCCAGCCTCTCCAGGGCCCACCATGTCCAGGGGGCCCACTCTCTCCAGGGGGTCCACCCTATCCTGGGCCTAACCTCTCCAGGGGCCCACTCTCTCCAGGGTCCACTCTATCCAGGCCCCATCGTCTTTAAGGGGCGCACCCTCTCCAGGGCCCATTTTTTAATGGGCCCACCCTCTCCAGGGTGCCCACTCTCTCAAGGGGGCCCACTCTCTCAAGGGCTCACCCTTTCAAAGGGCCCACTCTCCAGTGTCCAGTCTACCCAGGCCTACCCTCTCCGGGGGCCCACCCTCTCCAGGAGGCCCACCCTCTCCTTTCCAGAAATTTCCATATTGGAACTAGAGGTGCCGTTTTCTGGAAGTTCTTGTCCAAAGTCCAATCGAAAGTCCAAGGATTGACCAGCTAGCTGTCCATCCAAAAGTGTTAAAAAAATCAAGTTGTCCGAAAATTTCCATTTTTATTATTAAATACATTCTACCTGCAACTAATAACCACAATCACTACTAAAACACGATGGAATGATATCGGCTGTCCAAAAAATTCCAAATATTTTTTTCTCATGTCCGTTCAATTTCCAAATTGGACTTTTAAATTTTTGGAATTCCAAAAATTTGGAATCCAATCGGCATCTCTAATTGGAACCCCATCCCATATTCGTCTGCGAACGCCTCTGCCTTGCCTGATACTCGTCTGGGAACGCGTTTGCCATGTGCTAATAAAAAAACTGGGTATGCCCCTGCCCTCTGCAATAGACAAGAGAATGCCTATGCCCCACCATGATATTAAGCTGGGAACGCCTCTGCACCACCCTCGTCGACATTTTGAAACGTTTATTTTGCCAGAATCTGCCAAACACATTAGACTAGTATATTGCACTAGATACCAATAAAATATGGTGTGATCTCATCTTTTGGCACGTTTTCGCATGTGCGTAGGTACATACTAATTGTCGGTGCAACCGTTGTTTATTACTGTGTATGCCAATTTGTCTTTTGTCCTAATGAGTTTTCTGGGTTTTTTTGCTGTTATTCCCTGTCACTATCGTCCTCAATTGCTGAGTTTATGTTCCCTATGCATCAATCATTATTATTGATGTCTTGGAATGAAACTTATTTTGCTGGGTTGGCCACTCTCTTTGTCTGACTGTTTTCCGCTGATATGTATGTTACCTACATGTTTTTAGCCAACCTTTTGAATCAATAATTTTGAACTAAGACAAGAACCATCATGAACCGCAAAAAGTCAAAGAAGTACGCATCTGGGGATCAAAAGAAGAAGAAGAGAGATGCAAAAAAACTGAGTGAGATCAGCTGTCTTGAATGCATGAGACTGACAATGAAAACAGGTCTTGGCATGGTGTTTTCTTTTATCTGGCCCGGTGTCCCAATGTCCGCTCCAACGTGAGGATGGGCTCCTATCTGAGTTTTGCTGAGAGGTAGAAGCTACCCACCACTCGCAATGAACCCGCATTTGGGAATTTTCTGACAGCGAATTCACGATGATAGATGGATGTAACTCGATCAGTTCTAATGTTGCATTTTTGGGAACATTTTTTTTGACAGGGGAAGTGAATTCAGATTGTTGGAGACAGATACAGTAAAGTGTTCCCTTGGTCACCTTCATAAATGCAGATTAGGGCGCCACACTTATTAATAATTACCAACCAATGACCATTTTCGGTAAAGTATTCAGATTACTTCACTTTTTGGTGAACCTCCAAGTGGTCGCATGCGTGTATTATTACCTTAGTTCGATTATTTATAGGCTCATTTATGCCACAAACCTTCCACATCCATCTCGCATGATGGCCATATCGTGCGTTATCAACATCATCGTGCGTCGATGATGTTGTGTTTCAGGTCGCCTATCACATGAAGCTGCCGATGTTCACTCAGCTGGAACTAGACGACGAACTGGTCCGGCAACTTCAGAGGGTCGTGGTGTTGGCGATGCGGGCATCCCTGACTGATGCCATCACCAGCAGGTGGTGCTGTTGGTCGCGCTGCTGCAGGCGCCTGGCCAGCTGGTCGCTCCTGCAGCCGTCGACACTCCGCTGACTGACCATGGCTGCTGTGCCAGCGTGTTCTCCGACACACGACCGTGGAACGTCAGGCTGCAGGGGCGGCTCTGACGCTGACCAGGCGTCACTTGTGCCTGACGCCTCAGACTGTCGTCTTCACCCTGTGCGAAGACGACAGTCTGAGTTGGAAGACAGTGCCAAGGAAGGATTGCACAGATGGGCGATGTATGACCGAAGCAGTCGATGCGCCCCTTAGCCCACATAGCCAACCAACTAAGGATTGCAAATAAGTTCAGAGGTTCGGCTGTACCTCACGATCGTACGAAGGAAAGCGTGGCTATGTAGACAACGCGCCTGTCCGACATGGTCGGTGAGTCGCCGTGGTTCCTGTTCGAGGGCCTGCAGGTTTGCGGGTTTGCGTGGCTCACTCTGCCGAGATCTCAAGCACGTCGTCACACACCTGAAGGTGACGAACGACGTGGCGGATAGGGGGATTGAACTAATCCAAGACATTACGACCACCGTCGCCAAAGACCAAGCTCAGCAACCCGGCCTCCTCCAGGTCAAAGAAAGGCCTGGACAAAAGGTTGGTGCCTTCAATAAATCGTCACTTGCGATGGAGTAGGGCGGAAGAATCACTGATGACGAATGAAGTACTGATGAACAACTGAGCACAAATTTCGAATGATTGTACAAAACATTTTTAATTTCTGAAAAATGGCTGAATATGAAATCCACAGGGCCTCGGACTAAATCTCCTCATTACGATGTATTCTGCCAGGAACATGAAGAACGTGCTTTGAAATTTCCAGTATTGGGGCATGTTTCTGAAAATGAAACAAAAAATTTAATCATTTTATCATCGCGCATGATTGATTTCAGTTGGAAGAGACTACTTTGATCGGGAGGATTCAGAACATATGTCAACTTAATGACAAACCTTTATTCAGTGAGAAGTTCCTATTTTATCCCATTTCGAAAAAAAATGAACTCAAACTCCATATGCAACCACTAAATATTATTCGATTTGGTTAAAAATGGTACCAATGTGCTTCACTTGCACCATAACAGGAAAATACGTTTTGGTAAGCTATGATATTGAATATGTCTTCTTTATAAGTGGGGCACCCTAATGCACAATATCTCGTTCATGAATTTGATAAATGATGCCAGAGGCGCTTAGCGCGGCCGGCGCCGGCTGTCAATGTGGCCCGTGACGTGACATATTGCACGAGTTGACCGAATGACCGGCCACCGGCACCGCAGCTGAGGCCGACTGTTCAAACACGACGTAGAGAGAGAATGAGAGAGAGAGAGAGAGAGAGAGAGAGAGAGAGAGAGAGAGAGAGAGAAAAAAAAAAAAAAAAAAAAAAAAAAAAAAAAAAAAAAAAAAAAAAAAAAAAAAAAAAAAAAAAAAAAAAAAAAAAAAAAAAAAAAAAAAAAAAAAAAAAAAAAAAAAAAAAAAAAAAAAAAAAAAAAAAAAAAGAGAGAGAGAGAGAGAGAGAGAGAGAGAGATGTGGGCGAATCATAAACACTGGACAGTGTGACGTGTTGTCACGTCACACTGTGTGACGTCACGTACCGTGACGGCCGCGGACTCGATGTGGGCGGGCGTCCAGCAAGTATGGCTGTCTGAGCAACACAACCGGATAGGATATGCAGCACGCCACATTAAGCAAGTAGCACCCCATTCGAACAAGTGGTCACATATATTTCATCCCCCTTCCCCCACTTAGGATCAGGAAAGGTGACGCGACGTCTTTCCGACCAGTTCATCGACTGCCATACACTTTTATATGTATGTATATATATATATATATATATATATATATATATATATATATATATATGTGTGTGTGTGTGTGTGTGTGTGTGTGTTTGTATATATATATATATATATATATATATATATATATATATATGTGTGTGTGTGTGTGTGTGTGTGTGTGTGTTTGTATATATATATATATATATATATATATATATATATATATATATATATATATATATCACTTTTTGCGCTAGTTTCAACTAACATGTTCAATTATGATGAAAATTAGCTAACTAGCTAGAAAATTAGCTGACTAACCAAAGTTGATTACAATTATAACCCTGAATTTAATAAGGAACCTGCCCTGTTCGCAGATTAGCCACTAAGCGTTAACAGAACGTACACCTAAAATATAGTATGAACATTCGGGCACGTAGTAATTCCATGTGTATGGAATGAATATACATACCAAGTAGCGAGTCCTCGCCAACCTTTCCAAAATGTAACGGAAGTGTGTATCGCCATCTATGGCGAAATGCAATGGAGGTGTGCCTCGCCATCCCTGGCGAAATGTAATGCAGGTGTGCTCTCGCCATCTCAAACTGTGCAGCATCAACTGGTGCACATGGAGCACCGCCACAGCAGCGGTGTTGTGAGATGTTGCCACGGCAACCGGGATCAGTTGACTCTCAGTGCTCTTGGTTGGTCACTTGGACATAGGGACGCATCGACTGCGTCGGCCATATATCACCCCAGGCAATGGAAGATGAGCGGCTTAAGTGCACTGGTGCCAACAGAGGTATGTACATCAATCCTCAGAGTACAGGCAGATCATTCACAGTTTCTACTGTTGCATGTCAGTGATGATTGCAAATAGCTCAGAAGTTGACATGCTTTCAGTCATCAGTCACGTACCAATCACGGACCAGTCACGGACCAGTCACGGACCAGTCACGGACCAGTCACGGGCCAGTCACGGGCCAGTCACGGACCAGTCACGGACCAGTCACGGACCAGTCACGGGCCAGTCACGGACCAGTCACGGGCCAGTCACGGACCAGTCACGGACCAGTCACGGACCAGTCACGGACCAGTCACGGACCAGTCACGGACCAGTCACGGGCAGTCACGGGCAGTCACGGACCAGTCACGGTCTGAGACTTGGCCGGGCTGGCAGGTCGGGCCGGGCACGCGCTGCGTCTGCCGGCGGCCGACGACGACTGCCCGCCGCTCGACAGGCTCCGGCTCCGTCTCCGTCCGCCGCGTCCGCCCCGAGTCCGCCGCGCCCGCACCACTTTTACTTTTCGCGCGGTATATCCGAAGGCGGTCGCGTAGCGGCGCGACCCTGCCTCAAGGTCGGCCGAACACCTGGCTCGGTGTGGCGCCTGGGCGAGGCCCGGGCGCCCGGCAACACCGCGGCCGTGGGAGGACACCTGCGGGTCGTACGACTCCGCCAGACACATTATATTGGCCGCCACTCATCGGTGGCGAGTTTATAAAATTGAAAAAATCACGCGGGAAAAAAAGCGTGCAAAAAGACACGTGGAATGCAGAAAAGCCTCCTCAGTGGTGCAGACACTCACAGAAAGTCCAAACCAGAAACAAACTATGTCAAGAAGGAATCCTCTGAGGCAGCCCGAGCCGATGGTCCATATACATATCGATGCATACACTCACGCACATATATAGACGTATATCCAATATAACGCGTAATACATACTATATATAATTTATGTTTATGTAATTTATGTGATATACCAAGACGTCGTTTGCGTGTTTAGTTGCGGCCGTAGATTACGTATATGTAGAGATTCGAGGACCTTCAGATCAGCGTTGTCCCTGGCTGTTGCTAGAATTTCTACTTTGAAGTTTGTGTTAGTGTCGCTGTGTTCCATGTTAGAATGTTTGTCGATCATGTGTTCGCCTAAAGGTGTGTATGCTCTCTGAAGTCTGGCATCTCCCAAGTGCTCATTGTACCTATCCCTGATGCTACGTTTGGTTTCACCGACATAAAATGTTCCAAGACAGCGATTGCACGTTATTTTGTAAACTACGTTTTTCCGTGTACATCTACCTTTGAGCCCGTTGATACAGGTGTGGCACGTTCTCCTACCAGCAGGGCATGGCGGCATTTCCAGGGCTGAGCGGACCAGGTAAGATTTCAGCGTAGGTCCGCTAGTCCAGGCTACCCTAACATGGTTTAGATGAGACGAACGGATGGCTGCGTTTACCTGTCGACATAGTTGGTCATCGACAAAAGGAAGTCTCATGTAAACATAGTTGGGATTTCTACCCGCTCGATGCCGACGTTGCCCACGTATCCTACTACTGTTGTGAGGGTGAACAGCACGAGCGGCGGAGTGTACCCGATGTGCTGGGTATCCGTTTTCCAGGAAAAGAGTCGTCATCTTCGCAAGGCTCCGCTCGCATGAAATAGTATCGGAGGAGACTCGTGCTGCTCTCCTCATTTGGGATGTTAGAACGGCCTTTTTAGTGGCCATCGGGTGGGCTGAATCGTAGTGCAAGATGATGGGGGCTGCCATTGGTTTAAAGTACAGCTCGGTGGTGTAGCTCCCATCAGCCTGAACTACAAACAACGTATCAAGGAAAGGAATCGAACTGCTATGACCAGTGTGTTCTAAGGTAAACTTGATGCTGGAATGTTGTTGGTTAATTTCTGCAAAGAAGTCTAGCAGAGAGGCCAAGCCATGTGTCCAAACACCAAAAATATCGTCTATATACCTCATGCAGAGAGCTGGTTTCAAATCATGCGAAGCTAAGAAGATCGACTCAAGTCGGTGCATACAAGCAATCGCTAAAGGAGGTGCACATCGGTTACCCATAGCCACTCCTTTTGTCTGTTTGTACATGGAGCTACCGAAACGCATGAGGTTATTGCTGAAAATATGTGTTAGTAATTTCACACAGTCCTGTACCCCATCCCGAAAAGACAAATATCATCCAGATTGTCCTCGATTAGACGAATCACAGCATCTATTCCCTCCTTTATCGGAATACTGCCATATACATTTTTCACGTCCATGGTGAAAACAATACTGCCTTCCGGAAGTTTTGTAGGAAACGTTTCTTTCACCCTCTGCAGGTACGACTCCGAGTTTGTCAGATGGGCGGGAACTGACGCTAGTATCTGGACGAGAATCTTACTCAAGAACCAAGATAACTTGTCTAGGGGTCACCACTCGCCGACACTATAGGGCGCAGTGGAACCTCTATTTTGTGGTTTTTGGGGAGCCCGTATAATTCCGCTGTGCGGCTGGAATGAGGAAGGAGAGATAACCTGTGTCTTTATGTAATTTCCCTGATAAAGTTTCCTTGATGATTGTACATGTTTCGATTTCGAGACGTTTGGTAGGGTTTGGTTGGGAAGGATTGCTCTGATAATCGTCCGTTATTTTCCTGGCCTTTTCAATGTAATCCGTTTTGTTTAGCACGACGAATCCTTTGCATTTATCTGACGGCCTTACTATTACATTATCGTTGTTTTTCATTTCCCGAAGTACTTCCCTCTGTTTCGCATAATTGTCCGACATTTTGTTCGATGCTTTGAATTATACGGGCTACCAAAAAACCACAAACTAGAGGTTCCACTGCGCCCTATAGTGTCGACGAGTGGTGACCCCCTAGACAAGTTATCTTGGTTCTTGAGTAAGATTCTCGTCCAAATACTAGCGTTGGTTCCCACCCATCTGACAAACTCGGAGTCGTACCTGCAGAGGGTGAAAGAAACGTTCCCTACAAAACTTCCGGAAGGCAGTATTGTTTTCACCATGGACGTGAAAAATGTATATGGCAGCATTCCGATAAAGGAGGGGATAGATGCTGTGATTCATCTAATCGAGGACAATCTGGATGATATTTGTCTTTTCGGGATTGGGGTACAAGACTGTGAAATTACTAACACATATTTTCAGCAATAACCTCATACGTTTCGGTAGCTCCATGTACAAGCAGACAAAGGGAGTGGCTATGGGTAACCGATGTGCACCTTCTTTAGCGATTGCTTTTATGCACCGCCTTGAGTCGATCTTCTTAGCTTCGTATGATTTGAAACCAGCTCTCTACATGAGGTATATAGACGATATTTTTTGGTGTTTGGACACAGGGCTTGGCCTCTCTGCTAGACTTCTTTGCAGAAATTAACCAACAACATTCCAGCATCAAGTTTACCTTAGAACACACTGGTCATAGCAGTTCGATCCCTTTTCTTGATACGTTGTTTGTAGTTCAGGCCGATGGGAGCTACACCACCGAGCTGTACTTTAAACCAATGGCAGCCCCCATCATCTTGCACTACGATTCGGCCCACCCGATGGCCACTAAAAAGGCCGTTCTAACATCCCAAATGAGGAGAGCAGCACGAGTCTCCTCTGATACTATTTCATGCGAGCGGAGCCTTGCGAAGATGACGACTCTTTTCCTGGAAAACGGATACCCAGCACATCGGGTACACTCCGCCGCTCGTGCTGTTCACCCTCACAACAGTAGTAGGATACGTGGGCAACGTCGGCATCGAGCGGGTAGAAATCCCAACTATGTTTACATGAGACTTCCTTTTGTCGATGACCAACTATGTCGACAGGTAAACGCAGCCATCCGTTCGTCTCATCTAAACCATGTTAGGGTAGCCTGGACTAGCGGACCTACGCTGAAATCTTACCTGGTCCGCTCAGCCCTGGAAATGCCGCCATGCCCTGCTGGTAGGAGAACGTGCCACACCTGTATCAACGGGCTCAAAGGTAGATGCACACGGAAAAACGTAGTTTACAAAATAACGTGCAATCGCCGTCTTGGAACATTTTATGTCGGTGAAACCAAACGTAGCATCAGGGATAGGTACAATGAGCACTTGGGAGATGCCAGACTTCAGAGAGCATACACACCTTTAGGCGAACACATGATCGACAAACATTCTAACATGGAACACAGCGACACTAACACAAACTTCAAAGTAGAAATTCTAGCAACAGCCAGGGACAACGCTGATCTGAAGGTCCTCGAATCTCTACATATACGTAATCTACGGCCGCAACTAAACACGCAAACGACGTCTTGGTATATCATATAAATTACATAAACATAAATTATATATAGTATGTATTACGCGTTATATTGGATATATGTCTATATATGTGCGTGGGTGTATGCATCGATATGTATATGGACCATCGGCTCGGGCTTCCTCAGAGGATTCCTTCTTGACATAGTTTGTTTCTGGTTTGGACTTTCTGTGAGTGTCGGCACCACTGAGGAGGCTTTTCTGCATTCCACGTGTCTTTTTGCACGCTTTTTTCCCGCGTGATTTTTTAACTTTTATAAACTTGAGCTTTTTTCATCACTCCTGACGATGGCCCCTGGCCGAAACGTTGAGCAATAAAGTATAACTTTTATCGTTACTTTTGATGTCAACTCAGCACCTCCTGGTATATTGAAGGTCGTATATTTTATTGACACGCAATAAACTATACAGCGCCCATATGCGTGGTCCGTTCTGTCCGATTATGGATCATGGATCATGGAACACGGACACTTCCTCATGTCACAGGTCACGGGTCATATATGTCACAGGTCACGGACATATGCCACATGTCACTGATCATGTATCACAGGTCACGCGCCATATGCCACAAGTGATGGGTCATATGCCACAGGTCACGGGGCATATGACACAGGCCACGAATCGTATATCACAGGCGATATGTCACAGGTCACGGGTCACATGCCACAGGTCACGGATCACATGCCACAAGTCACGAGTCACGCGTCATCCTGCTCGTCAACGGAGGACGAGGCCGCTCAGTCTCGCGGCCGCTCTGCTCTACACTGGCGCCGCGCTGGCTGCGGCAGAATCAACACCCGGCGCGCCGCCCGCGGTCCCAGGGCGCGAGGCGGCCGCGCAATCACGGCGCCAAATTGTGGCGCGCGCGCGCCCGCGCCGTGCCGGTCCCAGTGGGCGGCGGGCGGCCGGCACGTCATTGTCGGCCGGCTGGAGCGGCGGACCCGCCCGCGCACCTGCTCAGCGTCCGGCAGTCTTCAGCGACGGCCCGCGACGTGCTTGAGAGTTCGGCGATGTTTAATTGGACGGATTTGAATGTGGATAGGTCGCAGATTATGAGAGGGTTCTTCGAGTTTGTCCGCCTCGATTTCGTCAGGTCTCCGTCCCTGTGCCGTGCCTGTGCCTGTGCCGTGCCTGTGCCTGTGCCGTGCCTGTGCCTGTACCGTGCCTGTGCCGTGCCTGTGCCGTGCCTGTGCCGTGCCTGTGCCTGTGCCTGTGCCGTGCCTTGCGTGCCTGTGCCGTGCCTGTGCCTGTACCGTGCCTGTGCCGTGCCTGTGCCTGTGCCGTGCCTGTGCCTGTGCCTGTGCCGTGCCTGTGCCGTGCCTGTGCCTGTGCCTGTGCCGTGCCTGTGCCTGTGCCGTGCCTGTGCCTGTACCGTGCCTGTGCCGTGCCTGTGCCGTGCCTGTGCCTGTGCCTGTGCCGTGCCTGTGCCTGTGCCGTGCCTGTGCCTGTACCGTGCCTGTGCCGTGCCTGTGCCGTGCCTGTGCCTGGCCGTGCCGTGCCTGTACCGTGCCTGGCGTGCCTGTGCCGTGCCTGTGCCTGTACCGTGCCTGTGCCTGTACCGTGCCTGTGCCGTGCCTGTGCCGTGCCTGTGCCTGTGCCTGTGCCGTGCCTGTGCCTGTGCCGTGCCTGTGCCTGTACCGTGCCTGTGCCGTGCCTGTGCCGTGCCTGTGCCTGTGCCTGTGCCGTGCCTGTGCCGTCCCTGTGCCGTGCCTGTGCCGTACCTGTGCCGTGCCTGTGCCGTGCCTGTGCCTGTGCCGTGCCTGTGCCTGTACCGTGCCTGTGCCGTGCCTGTGCCGTGCCTGTGCCTGTGCCGTGCCTGTGCCTGTACCGTGCCTGTGCCGTGCCTGTGCCGTGCCTGTGCCGTGCCGCGCCGGACGGAGAGTGAGTCGGTTCTTGAGGTGGGGAGAGCGAGAGCACTTGGATGGGCTATCTTGGGCGGGGGGCCGGACAGTGCGACGATCATAGAGCCACACGGAATTGTTTTCAGTGACAACACCAGGAGAATAGATTGGGGCTTACACACTTGGAAACTGGACCGGGCGTTGACGATTTTCCATTTTTCTGTGGCAGTTTTGTGTCGTTTTCTGCGTCAGTTTTGTGCCATTTTCTGCGACGCATATGGTCCAGAGATTCGGTTATCGGGTGCAGAATTCAGACATATCCGTGCTGTTTGCAATACGGGGCAGATGCTTGCATAGTAGTAGTAGTAGTAGTAGTAGTAGTAGTAGTAGTAGTAGTAGTAGTAGTAGTAGTAGTAGTAGTAGTAGTAGTAGTAGTAGTAGTAGTAGTAGTAGTAGTAGTAGTAGTAGTAGTAGTAGTAGTAGTAGTAGTAGTAGTAGTAGTAGTAGTAGTAGTAGTAGTAGTAGTAGTAGTAGTAGTAGTAGTGGTAGTATTAGTAGTAGTAGTAATAGCACCACTAGTAGTAGTAGTAGTATTGTTTTTATCTTTATTAGCATTAGTATTGGCATTAGTATATATTAGCATTGAAAGCCATGAATATTCCTTGAAATGCGGGTCTCCTCCGAGACATGGAAAACAATACGACACCGGGTAAACGTTCTACCAGTGTTTTAGGTGCACTTTGCATCCTGCTCGAATTTCGCCCAGTCGAGGTAAGACGGTGCCCAGATACACCACGGGATGAGATTGGGTTTCATTGAAGTGCACTTAAAATTGAAGTGGCGAAAAAAACAAACACATCTCAGTGGGAAGTACTTTCTATCCTGTCATCACGAGCCATATGGTGGAGAGTTTCGCCCAATAATTTCCTGGTAAGCACCACTGGGTACACAACGCCATGGTACAACTGGGTACACGACGCTCCCATGGTACCACTAGGTACACGACGCACTTTGGTACAAGTGGGTACACGATGCGCCCGAGGTGCAACTGGGTACACGACGCACCCATGACACAACTGGGTGCACGACGCACCCATGGTACAACTGGGTACACGACGCACCCATGACACAACTGGGTGCACGACGCTCCCATGGTACAACTGGGTACACGACGCACCCATGACACAACTGGGTGCACGACGCTCCCATGGTACAACTGGGTACACGACGCTCCCATGGTACAACTGGTTACACGATACACCTAAAGTTGCAACGGATACTGGATACCGGGCTGGTTGCAACGCCTGGGGGTGAATTTGTTAATAAAAAAACATGGGTGGGAAGGTTGAGAAAATACGTCGAGGAAATGGAAGGGCCGAAATAGATTGGGATGCGCCCATCTAAAATGGAAATTATCGTGTAGGCCAAGCCAACATTGGTTTGGAAGGGAGGTGAGTGACGTTCCAAAATGTACTGCATCGACACCCCAGGTTCAGCGCTCGTTTGCTGGTTTTGTTGTCGGCTCTGTCCTACTGTTACCGCCAATGCCACGCCGCTGCAGTGTACGAGCATCGCCGCACACCGCACGAGACAACATTCTGCAATTATCAGCAATGTAGAGTTAGTTGCATACGATACCGCAACCAAGCTCATCTGAATAAATTTCGCAGCCTAGTGCTTCATGCCGCAAATTACAGCTGGGATGGAAATTGTGTGATTGCCTATGAGAGTCTCAGTGGTGTTGACAACAGAAGCTAAGGAATTATATCCATGCAATTCACGCGAAGAATGGAAACTTAATTGAACCACGTCTATAAATAGCATCCATTTGCCTTCAAAGGCACGGGTCCCAATGAACATTGCATGAGTGTTGGTAATTTGGGTTATAATTCAGCTGCCATTTACCAGCAGAACGTGATCTGATGTGGCTACCCCTCACCTTCTGCACCACTAGCTGCGGTGTTTCGTCACTTCTTCCTCTCACTGCTCCGGAACATCGCGTGACAATGGAATATTAATATAGCTATCTATCCATCCTCCTCTCTCTCTCTCTCTCTCTCTCTCTCTCTCTCTCTCTCTCTCTCTCTCTCTCTCTTTCTTTCTCTCTTTCTGCTACCTCTTTCTGCTCTCGTTTCTCGTTCTCTCTTTCCCTCTCTCTCTTCTTCTCCCTTCTTTTTTTTTCTCTTTTCCTTGCCTGACTTTCTGTTCCTATAGTTAAGACTCATTTTACCTCTATCGCCTCTCTGTCACTTTCCCCTCTCCATCTCCTTTTCCTCTATATCTCAGAGTATGTCTATATCTCCTTCTCTATCTCTGTGACTGTCCTGGCCACTCCGTCTCTGTCTTGATGCCTGTCTCTCTTATCTGCCCGTGCATGACCTGATCCATCGCCAAGTGTCCGCTCCGGCATGCCGGGAAGACCCACCGCTGGGCGCCACCTCCGAGACAGCGCTGGGCGCCACCTCCGAGACAGCGCTGGGCGCCACCTCCGAGACAGCGCTGGGCGCCATCTCCGAGACAGCGCTGGGCGCCACCTCCGAGACAGCGCTGGGCGCCACCTCCGAGACAGCGCTGGGCGCCACCTCCGAGACAGCGCTGGGCGCCACCTCCGAGACAGCGCTGGGCGCCACCTCCGAGACAGCGCTGGGCGCCACCTCCGAGACAGCGCTGGGCGCCACCTCCGAGACAGCGCTGGGCGCCACCTCCGAGACAGCGCTGGGCGCCACCTCCGAGACAGCGCTGGGCGCCATCTCGGAGACTGCGCTGGGCGCCACCTCCGAGACAGCGCTGGGCGCCACCTCCGAGACAGCGCTGGGCGCCACCTCCGAGACAGCGCTGGGCGCCACCTCCGAGACAGCGCTGGGCGCCACCTCCGAGACAGCGCTGGGCGCCACCTCTGAGACTGCGCTGGGCGCCACCTCCGAGACAGCGCTGGGCGCCACCTCCGAGACAGCGCTGGGCGCCACCTCCGAGACAGCGCTGGGCGCCACCTCCGAGACAGCGCTGGGCGCCACCTCCGAGACAGCGCTGGGCGCCACCTCTGAGACTGCGCTGGGCGCCACCTCCGAGACAGCGCTGGGCGCCACCTCCGAGACAGCGCTGGGCGCCACCTCCGAGACAGCGCTGGGCGCCACCTCCGAGACAGCGCTGGGCGCCACCTCCGAGACAGCGCTGGGCGCCACCTCCGAGACAGCGCTGGGCGCCACCTCCGAGACAGCGCTGGGCGCCACCTCCGAGACAGCGCTGGGCGCCACCTCCGAGACAGCGCTGGGCGCCACCTCCGAGACAGCGCTGGGCGCCACCTCCGAGACAGCGCTGGGCGCCATCTCTGAGACTGCGCTGGGCGCCACCTCCGAGACAGCGCTGGGCGCCACCTCCGAGACAGCGCTGGGCGCCACCTCTGAGACAGCGCTGGGCGCCACCTCCGAGACAGCGCTGGGCGCCACCTCCGAGACAGCGCTGGGCGCCACCTCCGAGACAGCGCTGGGCGCCACCTCCGAGACACGGCTGGGCCGAGTCTACCCAGTGGTTTGCACGGATCCCATTTTAGGACCCTGTGGATAAGCTAAACATCTCAAATAATACTCTTAGTTCACAACCAGACGCTCAAAAGCAGTATCAATCATCGTATTGGTTGCATTTTCATGTTAGTCTCAACCATTATGAGGTAACTTTTGTCATCATAAAGGCATCCTTCAGTTGGAATCATTTATGAAGGATTTTCACCATAGGTGTCGGACCAGCAACGTTTCAGTTCATCCAGTCCTGTGTGCTACATATCCCAATGTGCCTGGTAAATGCGAAGTTGGCATGGTTGGAAATTATGCGACCCACCTTTGAAATGGGAACTTGGAGCCTTGTGTAATATATTTGCTGTTGAATTGTAGTGAAAGAATGCTTATTTAATTGTATCAGTTGGTAATTAATTATAGATGAGGAATTCGCTGGAGAGAGAGAGAGAGAGAGAGAGAGAGAGAGAGAGAGAGAGAGAGAGAGAGAGAGAGAGAGAGAGAGAGAGAGAGAGAGAGAGAGAGAGAGAGAGAGAGAGAGAGAGATTATATATATATATATATATATATATATATATATATATATATATATATATATATATATATATATATATATATATATATATATATATATATATATATATATATATATATATATATATATATATATATATATATATATATATATATATATATATATATATATATATATATATATATATATATATATATATATATATATATATATATATATATATATATATATATATATATATATATATATATATATATATATATATATATATATATATATATATATATATATATATATATATATATATATATATATATATATATATATATATATATATATATATATAGAGAGAGAGAGAGAGAGAGAGAGAGAGAGAGAGAGAGAGAGAGAGATATGATTAGGCCTCTCATGTACTGTCGGCTTGTATTAAAACGCTACTAATAAATATTGTATGACACAGTGATGGCAATGAAGCGGTTCTCATTTATCTAATAAGGCGGCAGCGTGACGGTCGTTTGTCGTTTTTATTAGCTGTGCACATCTGGCTGAGCAATAATTAATGCTCGGCTGTCACACTCACAGGAAGATGCAGTGCCGTGGGCATGCAAGCTTGCAGCTTTGTTCCTGCTTCATTGACATCCGACGCATGACTTGCAGCGAACAAGCTTGCAGAGACACCCTGCGCCCATGGACGCTTCTGCATTATGCGCCGGCCGCGCCTCTGCATGACGAGGCCAAGGCCGAGGTCATGACCGCGCTTCTGCGGGCGGCCAGCTTTGACCACCTCTGCCTCGATTCACTCGAAGTGGGTTAGCGTGAACTAGCACAATCGGATATGCCACCGATCGATGACGTGTACGTTGCATTTCTTCAGACATGGAATGCACCGATTGATGAGCGTTGCCCATTGACACGAGTGAAGCTGCGCCGCCCTGAGAGACCAGGGTTGATGGCCAACCTGGCACTTGTCGACCTACTAGCGAGGCGAAATGCAGCTCTGCGTGGACGAGGCGCACTGGGCACAGCATCCAACCAGGAAGCACATGCTGATTTGGGAAATGAATTCAATCGACGTCTTGCCAGAGCCCGTGCTGACTTCTTCACCAGGCCGTCCTCCGTGAAGGAGATGTGGTCGACCCTGAGCAAGCATGTTTTCGCCCCCCCCATAGACCGCCACACACGATAGGCAGCTCGATGCGACTGCTGTCGACACGTTCATCAACTTCTTCGCCACCGCCGGCCGCTGAGTGACAGAGGAGCTGGCGCCGAGTCGGAACAGCATGCCGCCGCGACCACCCGCCGTACACAGCTGGGCGTTCACCGTGCGACCAGCCACCCCGCCTGAACTCGCCGCTGTGCTGGCCTCCATGAGTCGCTCCAATGCTTGCGGCAGTGACGGCGGGTCACTGGAGCTGATCCGGCGGTGTCTGGCAGTGATTGGCACTCATTTACTCCGAGTGATTAACGTGTCTTTGATATCTGACAATCTGCCATGGCTGTGGAACGCAATATACTTGCATGTATGTACCAATGCACAAGCCAAGCGACAGAAAGGAACCCATTAGTTTCAGACTAATTAACATTTTGAGCGTAATTACCAAATTAGCTGAGGAAATTGTTAGAAGCACACAGCTGACTGATAGCCTCCACAGGTCATAACCTCCACAGTTCATAACCTCCACAAATTTAGCATACCCAAAGCGGTCGTAACCTCCACATGTCATAACTTCCATAGCTCACAACCTCCACAACACCGAGGCGGTCATAACCTCCACAGGCCATAATCTCCACAACTGCGAAGCGGTCATAACCTCCACAGGTCACAACCTCCACAACACCGAATCGGTCATAACCTCCACAGGTCACAACCTCCACAAATCCGAAGCGGTCATAGCCTCCACAGCTCACAGCCTCTACAGATTCAAGAACTCCATAATTTCTTAGAAGCACCACTTCAGCTAGCTATCGCTAGGTAGTAGCACGGTCTAGGTATTTTCGCAATGAATATGGAATGAATGTCATGAGATTGAACGTTGAAGTATAGTAGCCTAACCTAACCTAACCTAACCTAACCTAGCCCAACTTAATACCTAGACCGTGATGCTACCTAGCGATAGCTAGCTGAAGTGATGCTTCTAGGGAATTATGAAGTTCTTGAATCTGTGGAGGTTGTGAGATGTGGAGGCTATGACGACTTCGGAGTTGTGGAAGTTATGATATGTGGAGGTTATGATATACTTCCATCCTATCACCGACCCACCACGAGTACAGAGCCAACCACTACACTAAAAGCGCCGCTGTTGACCTAGTCAGTACAGTGTCGGTCAGAAGGGACGAGGGGTTCGTGATCTGTCTCACATCTTGTGATCTCTCTGAAGCGTTTGACTGTGTGGACTGCGATTCACTATTGACAAATCTGCAATGGTATGGAATATCGCCGCACTAGTTCAGGGACTATTTTACTCGGCGCACACAATCTATGCAGAACAGTAGTCAAGCTTTAGCACCTTTTGGGGAAATTCAGGGCAGCAAGATGTGACCAATTATGTTCAGTTTGTACACTAATGAACTTTCATGTTGCCTTTCTACACCTTCATCCATCACCTTTAACGCAGATAACACTCAAATTATGCCAAGTGCGATACCTAAGCCGGACGGATTCAGAGAGTTACGCAATAACGTGGAGGCTGATCTCACCACTCTAGCTGCCTGGTTTGCTTTGGACGCGCGGAAGATAAATCTGCCCCCCCCCCCCAAAAAAAAACGGAGCTTGCACTATTTGACACCTCAGCAACAATCAAACTGCCAACATTTCGGCATTATTTTTCATGGATTTCAACTTCGACCCAATGACAGAATAAAAATCCCGGGAGTTACTTCCGACAAGACACTCAACGTGATCGACCGAACTAGCCGATTTGTGCAACGCTGCTACATCAGCCGCATTTCCCTCAGCAAGCTGAGGGACAGCTTACCAAAGACCACAACCAAAATTACCATTCAGTCGTTGATGTTTGCGCATCTGACCTAGTGTTTACCGGATTGGGCGCAACCGGCACAGATGAAGCGAAAGCGCATTGATAGAATAATTGATTTTGCAGTGAGAGTCGTCACCGTAAGCACTGACGCGACGGCGTCTCCGCATAGGGGGGGTGCTGTGAAGACGGCGTCGCGCTGCTAGGGCGTCTGCTGCTAGAAAGAGGTGTTTCCCTTTTAGGGGGAAGGCCAAAAGACGGCATCTTCGCTGCTAAGAGGATGGTGCCTCCTGGCGGTCTCCGCTGCTAGAAAGACGGTGTCTCCGCTGCTAGGAAGATGGCGTCTCCGCTGCTAGGAAGACGGTGTCTCCGCTGCTAGAAAGTCGGCGTCTCCGCTGCTAGGCAGCGGCTTGGTTTGTTTGATTCCAACTCAATGATAGAACATAGAGACTGTGTCCTGATGCACACAATTGTGAATGAAGCGAAATGCCCACAAAACTAGCATATCCTGCTAAGCACAGAGCCCATACATCACAGCGTACAACACGGAGTACATCTAGTCTACAACTGCAAACCAGACGGTGCCACCTAGAGGCGACAAGAAACACCCTCCCTGAGTGTGCCATACATTCCCGGAACAGTATTTGCGGTCATTGGCACCTGGTGAACTCCAACAAGGCTTTTAGGAAGCACGTCAAGACAGCTCGTATTTTCCACAGTTCGATGATTTCGATTTTTTTTTGGCTAAGTTTTAGTAGGTATTCTTGCATGCTCTATCGTGTGCTACGTGCCACGTATTTCTAACTTTCCATAGCGTATTTCACAATGTACTGTATGTTGTACTTTTTCCTATTTTTTTATATTTTGCTGATGCTGTATTATATCGCATCATGCATTCATGGTGTATATTATTAATGCATGCCTGTGTGACACCGGCATAACAGTGAAAGTAAATTTGAATGTTATTATGTAACGCCGCAATATCATCCGATACTATACTATGCAAGTTTTCATGGTGCTATTTCTTTTTGCGAGTTCAAGCAACTGAACATTCATTATTGCTCAGAAGAATACGTGCGATCAATAAAAACGACAGCTTGCCACCATGCCAGCCCATTGTTTCCTATATTGAAACAGTAGTTCATCGTCAGCACTGTCACCATCGCTAGTCACTGGCCAGTTGAAGGTCAAGGTCAGTTGAAGGTGAAGGAGGCCACTATCCATCACCCATCAACGGCGCCAACTTGAATTCCAGACACGTCATCACACCGAGCGGATTCGACAAAGTCAGCACAGAGTCAGACTCAGAAATAGTGACGGTAGGTTGTTAGTTGGTTGTGTCTATTTAGCTTTAACTGAACTCATGGATAAAATGAGCCCCCAAAATTATCATTATTTTATTGGAATAGCATAGCTTGCACAGACAAACTATTTTGCAGCAGCTACCTTTCAGTTTTGGGCATTGACGTGGCCAAGAGCCGTGGCTGTCTCCCCCCCCCACACACCTCATATGGTCGAGTAGGCCCTGTTTATTAACGACGATTGCTTCCTTCTTGAAGCTGGGTGGTTGTCTTGAAGTTGGAGAGATCCATTGAAGTTGGAGAAGCTCATCGAAGCTGGAGGGTCTCTGACTGCTGGAGGGACGACTTGAAACTGGGCGGGGGCCTTGTAACTGGACGGGGGCCTTGTAACTGGGCAGGGGCCTTGTAACTGGGATAACCCATGAAGCCGGGACACCCGACACTCTTCAGAGCCACCAGAATCCCCTTCAGGGGCCCCTGGAAATGTCCGTAACCAGTGGCGTGTCTTTGGAGTAATAGTGCCCCTCCAGACGTCTCTGAGTTCAGGCAGCGTGGACAGCATGTGTATATATAGCCCGTGGCCAGTGAGTCAAAAATGAACTCACATTCTCATCTACATTTTGTCCCTACGCCAGCCAGTTGGATTCAACCGCCAGCCACTGCTATGTCTGAACGCTATTTGACCACCAATGTTGACTGCAATCCTCCACTCATGCACGCAATTATTTGTATGTGAAGAATTTGGATTACAAATATTTCCGATTACAAAACTTTGTGTTGCTATAAATATTGTTCCTTATGAAGTTGTGATGGAAATGGCTATCGACGGGCATTCGTACATACCACCAATGCATAGCATGGCAATAAACTGTCATGTCTGGTAAGAAGACAACATACCAATGCCATCTTAGATCTTACATGTCGCATCTTACTTCGCTTGTAATTCGATGGCGGCGGAGCCATGCGGTGTCCGAGGCGAATGTTGCCATGGATACGCAATGCCGACGATGCCACTCGGCTCGTGCGGCGATTTGGTGAAGGAACAAAGACCAGACCCTGGGCCGGCGGGCGTGCTGTTCCGCCCAGCCGACAGATCTGTCACTGCTGGACAGTGAGTGTATCCATTAGGGCGGATACACACACAATGTCTCCGCGCATGCACCGCGCCGGCGCCCCGCCGCCACACAGAACGACACAACACGTGCGCGGAGCCAGACCGGGCCCCTGTATGGGTGGCGAGAGGTGTGACCTGAGCGACGAGCTAAGTCGAATGCGTCAAAGAGCGGCACTCCGTCAACCCCGACCCCAAACGTCGCTTAAGCACATCATCGAAAACAACCTCTGAAGATATCATCCTTCGGGTCGGCTTGGGCGTCTCGTTTGTGGCTGCCACAGTTGATCAGTTAGCTGTGGGTGAGCAGTAAGCATGGATGAGTGCATCCCTCTCAACATCGCATGCACGCATACATGCCGCCGTCGGGACATTCGTCCTGCCACTGGACTGACGAGCTGGGAGCACGCGGCAGCATCGGCCACACCCTCACCGCCAGCCAGCCGCATTTGTTTGGAGGCGGCGCGATTTCACGGCGTCACGTGTGGGTCATGAGGTGCTGGCCGACCCCCCACCGTGCTGCCGAAAGCACAGTCCAACACGCCGATCGTTAATTCAAATATGCCGGTTGGGTGTCGTTCGTGGCTACGGCATGGCCCGTCGTCAACTGCTGACGGTGGCGCGGAGTGGATGCTCTGTTGCCCGTTGCGCTGTTTCAGTCGCCGTCGGCAGCCCGGCAGGGACACGTTGCGGTAGCACGGGCGCAATGACACTCGCGGATCCGCGGGGAGGAATTCCGGCCGTGCACCCTCCCTCAAACTGAGAAAGGTGGGGGACAGCACACCTTCTGACCCACCAAGCAGCCGGCATAGCTGATAATCAGCCGATAATTCTGACGGTCTACTACCGGACTGAAACATTTCCAACAGTGTATTGACTGTTGGTTATTTATTATCAAATCCGCTGAAACATGAAGGAAGTCAGCTAGCGCAACCGGAGGCATTTCCTGAACCTCAAATATTTCGTATTAAATTGAAACAGTAATGCGCTTCATATGTGGCGTGAAACTGCCCAAATTGACTGCAGTGACACTTGTGGAGCCAAGAGCAGACAGCAGAGCCGGGAGGAGGGAGGGGGCGGGGAGAGCAACTCGAGGGAGCGGCAGAATGTAGGTTGAAAGGGCGACACCTGCGTTTGTTCAAGGCAGTTATTAAACGAAATCGGAGGCGTGGGCCGATCGTGGCATTACATTTGCTCTGGAACATTTTTTTCTTCCAGCCTGGAAATGTTCAATCTGAAAATATTCGCTTCAAGAGTTTGCTCTAGAGTAAGGTGAAATGTGAAAACCCAAGAAACATTTAATAATGATTCTTGTGAATATTCCTGCGCTCTCATTCAGCACAGCTGCAGGAATCTAGCAAGAGGAGAGAAATCCAGAGCGACAGCATGCTGAGGGTAAGAGGCTAGGGGCAAGACCGCGAATCCCAGGGGGTGTCCTCTTTTGGAAGCTATGAGGGGAGACCACCCTTCCCCTCGTTGGATCCATGCTTACTCCTGGGATTTCTACGAGAAGTCAGTTGACGATAAGAACCATGGTGGGAAGGTTCAAAGTAGTGTGTCTGTGACAAAAAGTCCTTCCTCTGTTCTGGAACTGTTATGCTCTGAAGGGTTTCGATGATCATTTGATCGCTCCATGTCATGGTGTAGTTGGTTTGGAAACGCTTTTAATCGCTTCAAACGCTCTTCGGAAGGAGATTTCGGAACGCCCTCCTCATTCAAGGGTCTTTATATGGGCTTCAGGAGAGGTGAATATGAAAGTATGTTTTTATGCACAACCGAGCCGAATGCGAGGATATTGTGAAGCTGATTTATAAATGCATGGAAATATTCATCGCATAGCGCACACGCAAAGTTCTATCGCAATAAATAGATAGAAAGAGAAGAAAGCATCACAGGCCGACTAGGTATTGCTGTGCCGATCTGTTAAGTGCTAATGTGTTTGAGGCACTGTGCTTCAACAATTTCGGCTCATTTCAATTTCAGTTTCATTCCACTGTTTATGAATGATATGGTATACACTGGAACGAAGGAAGATAGATACAATGTGTGCTTCAAGACACCTGAGATCATATTTGAATCTCATAATCTTCATGGACATCAAGACGAATTTTAATGAGATGCATTTTGAAATGAAACTTTGAAACTAAGTTTGTGATACCCTCATAAGTCCAAACGCAACTGCCATTGCAAGCGACTGCCCGGTTATTTTCTAGCCAGCGCAGTTATTATGAGATCTCAAAATAACTGCGCTGGAGCTGCCCGTGGTTCAATGATAACACTTTAACCCTCGTCACACGAGAACGCAATTTTTCGGCTGGGACATTACTGAGATGCTCATTTAGATATCGAAGCGGCTGTCGATTCTTGATTGATGTTGATCTTGAACATTTTGGAATAGAAGGTCAGATTCGCTTGAGAAGTTCACTTGCAGTGGGATTGCATAGTTACAAACATCGGCAACAGGATTGTAAAAATTAAATGAAAATCTAGTTAGGTTCGACCCATGCCTACCAAAATTTGCAATTCTTTACTTTGGATTTCAAATCTGATCATTTAGCTCTGATCTGTTATATTGCGGTTATTCAACCACAGCTGATCATTTGCATTTCACATCATTACCTTTACTTGTTTAATGAAATACGTATAGATTTGCTTCACAGCAGCTCAAGATGGCCTATGTTGCTTTGTACTAAGTCACGGAGTCTTGGAGATGGTAAATGACACTTCGATGCATTTGTAAGAATGCCTTAAAGTTAATGGCAGTCCCGATTGTCCACTAGTTTGTATCGTATTGTAAGTGCATGCATACTTCAAGTTATTGGGTGCCTGGTTAACATCCAATAGAGAAGAAAAGCCTTGGATGTTCTTTTGCGACGTATCCGACTACTCGGCCACCTCTCACGCGTCGCGAACCTCTCACGGCGATTGGTCGCCGGTGCACTGGACAATCTCGCCGGGCGCGGGATTCGAACCCACGATCTTGCGATCAAGAGTCGAACTCCCTATCGACTCAGCTACCACGACCTCCAAAGGCGCATATGGAAGACGTTTCCTGAGTACTCTTAAGCTTCCCGGAAATCGGTATGCAACACACGTGACCCTCGTTAACGACCAGGAATTTTTCTGTATCATGTGGGGAAGTGATAACAATTTAAAAAGTAGGGATATTGTTGATGACTGTGTGAGTGTACGTTGCAATACATTTTGCATCATATTTAATTTCTGAATTAATATTAAGAATGATGCTGATGTAATGCATGCATGTGTTCGCCTTGATTTTCTCTTGAGTGTGCCGTTAAACATTTTTATTCCAAAAAAACTAACGAGCTGCTAAATATGTGCAGTTTCACGATCGTGTAACTTGGTGCAACAGAAACAGCAACTCAAGTCCAGTCTGTGGAGGGATCCGCGATATCTGAAGCCAAGGTCCCAGGTCAAACGGAGCCATCCACATCATGTAAGTCCCAGTTCCAGCACACCCCCAGTGAGCTGGGTCCCAGAAGTGCAGGGCACGTTCCTGCCCAGGCGAAGCCCGACTCGCTGGCCACATGTGTGCCGGGCCTCAGTTATCGTCTTCAGAAATGGCTCGTCATTTACCACCCACCGCCTAAACAGCAGCGCGTATCACTGAGCACCAGGCTCATGACTACTGCCGTGTATCACTGAGCACCAGGCTCATGACCACTGCCGTGTATCACTGAGCACCAGGCTCATGACAACTGCCGTGTATCACTGAGCACCAGGCTCATGACAACTGCCGTGTATCACTGAGCACCAGGCTCATGACCACTGCCGTGTATCACTGAGCACCAGGCTCATGACAACTGCCGTGTATCACTGAGCACCAGGCTCATGACCACTGCCGTGTATCACTGAGCACCAGGCTCATGACAACTGCCGTGCATTGTTGTGGACCAGACACCTGACTACTACCGTGCATTGTTGTGGACCAGACTCCTGACTACTGCCGTGCATTGTTGTGGACCAGACTCCTGACTACTACCGTGCATTGTTCTGGACTAGACTCCTGACTATTACCGTGCATTGTTGTGGACCAGACTCCTGACTACTATCGTGCATTGTTGTGGACCAGGCTCCTGACTATTACCGTGCATTGTTGTGGACCAGACTCCTGACTATTACCGTGCATTGTTGTGGACCAGACTCCTGACTACTATCGTGCATTGTTGTGCACCAGGCTCCTGACTATTACCGTGCATTGTTGTGGACCAGACTCCTGACTATTACCGTGCATTGTTGTGGACCAGACTCCTGACTACTATCGTGCATTGTTGTGGACCAGGCTCCTGACTATTACCGTGCATTGTTGTGGACCAGACTCCTGACTATTACCGTGCATTGTTGTGGACCAGACTCCTGACTACTATCATGCATTGTTGTGCACCAGGCTCCTGACTATTACCATGCATTGTTGTGCACCAGGCTCCTGACAATTACCCTGCATTGCTGTGCAACCCAGAGAGACGATTTGGCGGGATTGGCGCTGGATTTGGCGGGATTGACGGCATAAGCAGCCGTCCGCTCCACGCGACACCGCGACAAAAAAAATCGTGCGCTCTTCATCCCGCTATTTCAGCGAACCCGCACTATGTTGACGCCTATGAGAAACAGAGCGATGAGACGGCATCTTTTCGTGTTCCATTTTCTGTGGTTGACGGCTGGGAGTGTTTTTTTCCAAGTCGGCTGGCCTGCGTCTCGGGCAGCCTGCCCCACCGCTCTCTGTCGGCGCCACAAGTCGCTGTTCACCCAGCCAGCGACAGCGCGTGGTCGGTGGTGTCCCACAATGCTTAAGCGCTCATAAAGTGTCGGAGATTGCGTGCGGCTTTGTGCTCCTGTTGCCCGCGGTACGTGGCTGACGCCTGTTTTGAGGCGTCGTCCCTTCCTGAATGAATAGTACAACGGCGGCAGTGAAATCTGAATCGGAGCCGAAACACAATCGGCGAGCACCGTAGGCTGGCAATGCGTCTCTTAATGGCGGGCAACTCGGCGAGAAACACAAGCTGGTAATGCGCCTCTAATGGCGAACAACTCGCCGACAACGGCAGGCTGGTGATGCATCTCTTAATGGCGAGCAACGTCTCCTCGCTCTTCCTTCAGGAAACCAGCGTGACCAGCATAGCCTCAGCACTGCAGGCTGATAAAGCGTCTCTCAATGGCGAGCAACGTTTCCTCGCTCTTCCTTCAGGAAACCAGCGTGACTGGCATACTCGTCGCCTCAGCACTGCAAGCTGATAATGCGTCTCTCAATGGTGAGCAACGTTTACTCGCTCTTCATTCCGGAAACCAGCGTCACCAGCACATGCTCAGCACGGATGAGGACGTGCGCCTGCCTCCCCTTGCTGGACACTGCATGTGCGCGCTGCACCACTCGCAGTAATCTCGCCAGCCACTCAGCACACGAAGGTCGTGTTGTGCCACCACTTCGTCACTGCCCCGGTGCGTTAGATCCGTGACCAACACCAGCCGTGTGGGCCGACGGCATGGCTCCTTTGTATCCGTATCCCTATTGCATTCAAACGCTTCGTAAATTGTTCAACAGTCCACTTCCAAGTTTATCGACTGCCGAGCCATCTCATGCATTACGCCGGCCACAGGTTTCCGCCCAGTGGGCCCCTACGCACATCGAACTGGCCGTCGACGGCGACTTTTTGCTGCCGAAGGATGTTCGACGCGGCGGCAGCCGACGGACGGGGCCACCGACAGCCGGCGCGTCGGGTCGACCTCAGACACATCAGACACGACCACATGTCCAAGCCCGAACCGCTGCCGCGCCGGAACGTTGGCAGACGGTTGTAAGTGGTGATGCTCTACTGGCTGAGCTGGTAGACGGCAGACGGTCGTAAGTGGTGATGCTCTACTGGCTCAGCTGGTAGACGGCAGACGGTCGTAAGTGGTGATACTCTACTGGCTGAGGCGGTGGACGGCAGACGGTCGTAAGTAGTGATGCTCTACTGGCTGAGGCGGTTGACGGCAGACGGTTGTAAGTGGTGATGCTCTACTGGCTGAGGCGGTAGACGGCAGACGGTCGTAAGTGGTGATACTCTACTGGCTGAGCTGGTAGACGGCAAACGGTCGTAAGTGGTGATGCTCTACTGGCTGAGGCGGTGGACGGCAGACGGTCGTAAGTGGTGATGCTCTACTGGCTGAGGCGGTAGACGGCAGACGGTTGTAAGTGGTGATGCTCTACTGGCTGAGGCGGTAGACGGCAGACGGTCGTAAGTGGTGATACTCTACTGGCTGAGCTGGTAGACGGCAAACGGTCGTAAGTGGTGATGCTCTACTGGCTGAGGCGGTGGACGGAAGACGGTCGTAAGTGGTGATGCTCTACTGGCTGAGCTGGTAGACGGCAGATGGTCGTAAGTGGTGATACTCTACTGGCTGAGGCGGTGGACGGCAGACGGTCGTAAGTGGTGATGCTCTACTGGCTGAGGCGGTAGACGGCAGACGGTCGTAAGTGGTGATACTCTACTGGCTGAGGCGGTGGACGGCAGACGGTCGTAAGTGGTGATGCTCTACTGGCTGAGGCGGTGGACGGCAGACGGTCGTAAGTGGTGATACTCTACTGGCTGAGGCGGTGGACGGCAGACGGTCGTAAGTGGTGATACTCTACTGGCTGAGGCGGTGGACGGCAGACGGTCGTAAGTGGTGATACTCTACTGGCTGAGCTGGTAGACGGCAAACGGTCGTAAGTGGTGATACTCTATTGGCTGAGGCGGTGGACGGCAGACGGTCGTAAGTGGTGATACTCTACTGGCTGAGTCGGTGGACGGCAGACGGTCGTAAGTGGTGATGCTCTACTGGCTGAGGCGGTTGACGGCAGACGGTTGTAAGTGGTGATGCTCTACTGGCTGAGGCGGTGGACGGCAGACGGTCGTAAGTGGTGATGCTCTACTGGCTGAGGCGGTGGACGGCAGACAGTCGTAAGTGGTGATACCGGTGGACGGCAGACGGTCGTAAGTGGTAATACTCCACTGGCTGAGTCGGTTTACGGCCGCTGAATGAGGCTTCCCAGCGAGCAATTTGATTCTTAATGAGGCCGAATAGATCGACGCTGAGCGCATGAATTATTCGGTCTTGGTCTCCAAGGTCGAGTCATGTGGTTGACCCGCAGGCCGCCCCGCGCAGTCCCCCCACACACCGTTTGACATGGTCCGCTGATCCACCGGCCGGGCCGCCCCCGTGCAGCCCTCCTTCCCCCACACCCTCCCACACGCCCACGTGAGTCCAGTACCGGCACAAGGGCCGTACCGGCACTAGGACCGTACTGGCTCTGCCCGGCGCCAGGTCAGTACCGGCACTAGGACCGTACTGGCTCTGCCTGGCGCCAGTCCAGTACCGGCACTAGGACCGTACTGGCTCTGCCCGGCGCCAGGCCAGTACCGGCACCAGGACCGTACTGGCTCTGCCCGGCGTCAGGCCAGTACCGGCACAAGGACCGTACCGGCACTAGGACCGTACTGGCTCTGCCCGGCGCCAGGCCAGTACCGGCACAAGGACCGTACTGGCTCTGCCCGGCGTCAGGCCAGTACCGCGCCAGGCCAGTACCGGCACTAGGACCGTACCGGCTCTGCCCTGCGGCAGGTCAGTACCGGCACTAGGACAGTACCGGCTCCGCCCTGCGGCAGAACAGTACCGGCACTAGGGCCGTGCCAGCTTTGCTCGGAGCCAGGCCAGCGCCAGCACCAGGACGGCATCGGCTTTGCCCTGCGTCAGGCCATGGTGCCGGGTCCCCAGGACTGTCAATCGTACTATGGGCCAGGGTTGGATTGATATATTGTGATCCTGCATTAAAGAGGAAACACTTTGGATCATCCAACTTAGAGAGAAGTTTCTTACCACTTGTGACATCAGAAATTCTTATTTGTGCTTTCCAATGAGCTTTAGACATTTTAGAAACAAACAGTAAGAACAGGCATTGTGAAACATCACTATTAAACCATTGAACAAGAAAAAGGAGATGACAATTTTCTGGATAGGATAATGTTTTAGATGAACAACAAGTCAGGAACCACATATTTTCCTAAGCCTGCTCTGGGTCTCGGTGTCCGAAGGACTGGTGTAGGAGGGAAGGATACGTCAGTCAATACCTTCATTCAGTCAAGCGATACTAAGTTCAAGTTCCCGTTCCTATCTTATTCCGTACCTTAGTCTGTGTACAGCGGACTGCCGTACCTTATTCCGTGTACACTGTAGAGTCGTACATTATTCTGTGTGCACCAGACAGCCGTACATTATTTCGTGTACACAGGACAGCCATACCTTATTCCGTGTACACCGGACAGCAGTACCGCACTCCGTGTACACAGGACCTTATTCCGCGTACACAGAATATACGTACCTTATGCTGTGCGCACAGGACAGCCGTACCATATTCCGTGTATACCGGACACCCGTACCGTATTCCATGTACACGGGATAGCCGTACCTTATTCCGTGTACACAGGACAGCCGTACCGTATTCCCTGTACACAGGATAGCCCTACGGTATTCCGTGTATACCGGACACCCGTACCGTATTCCCTGTACACAGGATAGCCCTACGGTATTCCGTGTACACAGGAGAGCCGTACCGTATGCCATGTACACCGGACAACCGTACCGTATTCAGTGTACACTGGACAGCCGTACCTTATTCCGTGTACACAGGACAACGCTACCGTATTCCATGTACACAGGACTGCCGTATCGTATTCCGTGTACACCGGACAGCCGCATCTGTTTGCGTATATATCCGCCGACAGCAGACAAGGTTTGGTGGGAGTGGTCCCGAGGCCGCTCCTCCAGTCAGTGCCACCGCCAGAGGTCGCTGGACGCAAAATCACCGGCATCCCTAGTGCGTTACGTCTGAGCCGTACTGCTGAAGCATCCCCAGAGCTACCCATAAAGCAAAATCGATATCAGGAAGCGCTAACGTGAATGCCTACTTGTACATGGTCATTACAAATGGGAGGCGATCGTAAATACATCAAGTTATGCGATTGTGTCCATTAGCACAGGGGCACCTCCGATATGAAAGTGAAGAGACGGTATGATCAGCTTGAAATCGCGTTGTCATCGCTCTTAAACGGCTTTTCGAATCAGTCGCTTTGCGAGACAACCCAATCCAGTTCCTTTCCATGTTTCTCGCAAAACGCTCCCTCTGCCAGAGTCAGCGACTTGTCGCCACGTCCAGCAGCCGCAACGTGTCTGTGGAATGGATAAGTATGCATCGACCAAAAACGTGAGCATGCAACTGCCGTGTACCACCACCATGTTAGAAAGCACAAATCAAAAGTGCACTCCTAGCTGTGTTGTCCTCTTGTTCCCACCAGCTGATTCGGATCCAATCAAATGCCAGTTGTGGTTGCGTAGGGCTGGGTGTACTAGAGGTAAGATCAGTTACATTCAGAACGCATTCCCGCGCGTGATTCTGTGTAATTCAGTTCCAAAAAGCAACAAAACATGCTTTTTATCACAGCTATTCAATGGAGAAGTCGGCATTGGAGAAGTCGGCCTGGAGCTGGGGAAAAGCCGGAAGAAGAACAGCTATGTATGGAAAACAGTTATCGGATAATTATTCGCCGAATTAATGTGCTGTCCATGGCCCGGCTGTTGCCGTACACTGCAGGCGGATCCACCCTCTCATTTCAGACATCAGTAGAGCCTTTCCCAACACTGGTGCACTATCCATACTTACGATTCACGCCTGCTTCAACCGCACCACATTTCCCGGCGAAGAGCCCGCCGTACAGGTGGTCGGCCGCACCAGCGTGACCTGCGCCATCGCAAATTCAATTACGGCCGGCGGAATGAATAGAACGGCCGGCGGCGGCGCTGAGCTACGGGCGCGCGCTCACACTGTGTGCTCATGGGCGGCGGCAATAGAACGGCCGGCGGCGGCGCTGAGCTACGGGTGCGCGCTCACACTGTGTGCTCATGGGCGGCGGCAACTTGCGGCGAACTCGTGCAGCCGACCCCTGGTTCTGCCGCACCAATTGGCTTAACGCGGCCGCGGCCGACCTCTAAATCCACTCTGGAGACCACTAAGGTGGCAGGCAGCTCTCTGGGCTCCAGGTGCGCGCTGCAGTGGACGCACTGGAGCGCACTCCGGACGCGCGCGCTCGACTAGACTCACTCGAACTTCGCCCTCGCTTGGGATTCGAGATCGCATGTACGGTCGGTCACGGAAGTATCTTCCAGTATACCTTTACTATGGCTGGTTACTGGGAGCGTAGACTGAGCCGCATCACAGTTAAGCGTTGCGTGACAGTCTACCTGGCTGACCACGGGCCAGTGTCCCAACCATAGGAATTCGATTGTGCGGTCGTCATGTGTTCCCGCCTTGCATGCCTCAGTGGGCCAAACAAGATTGGCAGTTCAGTGAACGGACTACCACTGGATTCCTGTCGACAGGAAACAATTGATCGTTACGGATTTCGGACTTCGACAACACAGAATGAGCAGACAGGCTGGAAGGAGCTCGGATGCAAAGGATGTAGCGAAAGTAGAGGGCAGATTTATGATGTCATTGAAGTATTATCTTGTCCCAAAATATAGAATTCCCAACTTTTTCACTTGCTTGCTTAATTCAGACTGATTGACATATCGATTAATTACTTTACTAAATTACATTTGCTTCATCGTGGACCCATGTTGCTGGGCGTATGTCATACGCAGTATGGCTATTATTATATTATTGTGTATATTGTGCACTGTGTGACAAGCGCAATAGTCAGCGTTCTGTGCAGCGATAATATTTCATCAAACCGAAACCATCCACCTGATCTCACAATCATGGGCTTTTAGTTTAAATTGCTTCGGCACGAAATGCAACCGGTCCAGCTGTCCTTCTTTGTGTGAAAGCACTTTCAATTATTTGAAGATGGGGTAGCATTTAATGCCATATTTTGCATGTTGGATTGCAGCTTGAGCAGCATAAGTCGCGCCTCATGGGGCCGGTGGAATACAATTTCCAGTACCAAGGCGATTATATAATGTTCTGCACACATTGATTCGATAGTGCAAAGTTCAGTGCGATCGGCATTTCGGGAATTTATTTTGGGCCAAAGCTAAACCGACGTCAATGCCGTACTTCTGAGAACTGTCGGAAACAGTGACCAACTAATTTGCATGCACCAAGATCGTTTACCAGATCAAATAACATGTATACATTAACGATGCGTATGTGCGTGTGTGTGTGTGTGTGTGTGTGTGTGTGTGTGTGTGTGTGTGTGTTTGTGTGTGTGTGTGTGCTAATCATGGAATGATGAAGTCTTCTTACCTTCCTAAAACAACAATCAACTGCTAAGTATGGGCATCGTCGGCGCCTAAATTATGTTGTGGATTCGAATTGCTGCAATGACTAGTTTTCTTCTGTGTACGTCTGTCACGGAAGTATCTTCCAGTACATCTTTGCTATGGCTTGCCACTAGGAATGCGGGCTGTGCCACTTCACAGCAATGATTGATAGGCTGCGCTGCTTCACAGTTAGGCGTTGCGTGACAGTCTACCAGGTTGACCACGGACCAGTGTTCCAACCATAGAAATTCGCTTGTGTGGCCGCCACCTGACCACTTTCCCTGCAACCATGAAGTGAGAAACACGGGTCTACACTGCTTCCGCATTGCATGCCTCAGTCGGCCAAACAACATTGGCCGTTCAGTGAACAGGCTACCACTGGACTCCTGTCGATAAGCAACAATTGGATCGCTATGAATTTCGGACACCGCCAACACAGAATGAGCTGGAAATGCTGCAAGGAGCTTGGATGCAAAGGATGTAGCGAAAGGAGAGGCGAGGTTTATTCTGTCAATGAAGCATTCTCTTGCCGTAAAATAAGGACATAATTTCCAACTTTTAAACTTTTAAAGAAATTAAGTTCAAATTGTTGTTGGGGTGGCTTTATTCACTAGGATCATATTGCTAAGCAGAGCTTGTTGCGTGAACTCTGGCAGCATCACTCGATCCATAAATTCCACTTCTATGGCATATATTTGGCCGAACGTTTAACGTGCCGCCAATGCACCGACACGACCAACTCGGTAGCTCGTTATCGACCTCATCGGGCCAGTTGCCAACTGACCCTCGCAGCCGTGAAGCTAAATGCGGGCGCGTGAAGCAACTCGAACACTGTTTTGCCAGGACAGGGGAAATCAGTGCAGGCCAGCGCTCAAACCAGCTGAGATACCGGGGCGGCAATTACTTGCTGAATTCAGATCGCCTCACAAACCGATTAATTACTGGATTAAATTACTCCTGTTTCCTTCAGAAACCGAAGTTATTGAGCTTACGTCTTAAGTTGTATGATATATTATTATTATTATTATTATGTATATTTATATTTATACATATATATGTATATATACATCTTCAGGCGGATACCATCCAACTACTTTACAATCAGAAGCTTTCATTTGACATTACCACAACACGAAATGTAACCGGGTCATGCGTTATTCTTGAGGTGGAACCACCTTGAATTATTTGAAGGCTGAGCAGAATTTAATGCCATATTTTGTTTGTTGAATTGCAGCATGGGAGCATAAATAACGCCTCATGGGGCCGGTGAAGTACACTTTCCACGACCAAGGTCATTCCATAATGTTCTGCCCGCACGACGTTGATCGGGTGAAGCTCAGTGCGACCGGCATTCCGGAAATATATATTGTGCCAAAGCTGAACCGATCTCATTGCCGTACTTTTCAGAAATGCCAGGAACAATGACCAACTAATTTGCACTAACCGGGATCATGGCATGGATTCATCAACGGTGTGTGTGTGTGTGTGTGTGTGTGTGTGTGTGTGTGTGTGTGTGTGTGTGTGTGTGTGTGTGTGTATTCACATGTGTGTGTGTGTGTGTGCGTGTGTTTGTGTGTGGTTGTGTGCGTGTATGTGGGCTTTATGTGTGTCCCAGTTTAGCTCCCAGCGCAGTTGTGGGGAATGAACAGCAAATGTACTCTCTCTAAAAGACATTACACTCAGACACAGTATAAGATGAAGATCATTGTACAGCACGATCAGCACTGATGTTGCTTAATTGCATCAGCACACTCGTGCTGTTAAAACATTCTGTTGAACGACGGTTGGAAAACGCAATGGACCGAATATGAACCGTAGTTTCTGGCCTGGGATAATTATATTAAATCACGAGTCAGTAAAACTTTGTATTATTAAACCACGAACCGCCGGAGGGAAATTTACATGAAATGTGTGAACTCACGAGTGGTTTAATATTTGTATTCCATGCGAGCTTTCACGTGAAGTATATTTATATTCCCGTTTAGCCACCAGTGCAGCGGTGGGGAATGGATGACAGTGGACTGGCTCTGCAGTTCATTGCACTTAGGCACGGTATAATACAAAGGTTATTCCACCGCACGATTAACACTAACCGTGCAATTAACACGCGCCCATGAAGGGCCTCTGGAGGGAGGGGGGTGGCGGATTCCCCCCCCGCCCCTAAGATATCGGATCCTATTAAAGCTGGAGTAACGAAATTATCAGGGTGAATGGGAACGGCAGTGATCTCCATTGTGTGCGAATTTCATGACCTTAGGCAAATATCTTCTTAAGGTCAAATGAGGTCACATATGTCACAATTTGCTTGTCTTGCGTGGCTTGGCTTGTCATTGTTATGGATTGCTGTGATTGTGTTTAAATGCTCCAAAATGGGCATCAATGATATTTTGGACATGACAAATGATGCAATACAGATGCTAGACCCGGCATTTGATCTCAGGTCACCTATATAGCAGCACTTTATCAGGTCAGTTACCTGTTCCAGCTACCGGAACCTGGCCACCCGCCCGACTGCTCCGTCGGGCGGCTCGGCGCAATCGGATTCGCGAAGAAAGGAGTGAAGTACATGAATGGAGTATGGAAACGCTTAGGTACACAATGACAAACAGTAGTTTTCAGGGTGTGTAGGGAGTAACATGCAAAATGACATCAGTCGCTTGACAGTCATTTGTATTTATGACAACATTCCGGTTGACCAAGTTTGGTTCCATTAACCTGTCATGAACTTGATCTGACTTGACCACGGTGACCTAACGTGACCTTGATACTATATAGCATAACAATATAGATCAAACAAGTCGCCATTTGCCATGAACTTTTGCCATTTGCTATTGTTGCCATGAACACTTCCCTTTTGCCAATATACGGGAAGCGCATCAGCGCCGATTTTTTTGGTCTGGCTCTACGAAATGTTTTGAATTTAACGGCCTTTAACTCGAGAAACAAAAAATCAGCCGATCCCCATTTTTCTTGCTTTAAACGACGTCCCGGACAATTCTAAGCAGGCACGAAAAAATATGGCGTATATCGACCGGTAAAATCGGGAGTTATGTACAAAAACCTGGAGGGGTGGGCGGATTTCGCCCCCCCCCCCCTCCAGTGCGCGTGTTAACACACATTATGAAACCACGGTTTTGCGACTCGATAGGCCTTGGGTTTTGCAAACCTACGGGCATGGATGATGTGCGCCTAGATCGGAAACTCCGCGTCGGCGCCTTCGATCTGTGCGTATCAGCGGCACCGACCTGCCACCTAGCGGAGGGTAAGTAAAAACACGGAAATGCGCTAGTTTTAGGCCGTGCGCCTATGAGAGTTCGGGGTACGCATTTCGTATTGGCATTTTTCCAATTTATTCAGCCACCCCAGGAGGATTGCATCTGCCTTTCATGATACAGAATTGATTAAGGAACCTTACCCTTCTTTCCTTATTGATTTATTACGCTCCGTTCCGAAGTTGTCGTGATGCGAAGTGAAGGCATCTGTGAGAGGGAGCCCAATTCGCCGAAAGGGTTGGCCCACCGATATTGATTTCTTAAAATGATCGGAGGGGGCAAAGTACATGAAGGCAATAGGCAGATCAAGGTGAATAGGGGGGGGGTCACATTCTATAGGCTCCCATGTTAGAAGTTGAAATTATTGCGGGTGGGGGGAAGCAAGCATTGAGGAGGCAGTTTCAGCCTCAAGGATAAGAATGAGCGGTTCTGCTTTCGCCCCCACCCTCCTTGCTCTCTAGATATGTGGCTGATATTTTCCGGTGGAGTGGTTTACACAACTGAATGGGAGAGTACAGATTTCGCCGTACCCAACAATCCGCAAAGAAGATTGAGCGGAAGTTCCATGGAGGGCACAAACCCCCTCCCCCTACACCATACCACTGACAGATTTATGATTTTGCCAAGGAGGCGTCATTTCTCCGGAGGGCGGCTCTTGGTCCAGAACATTTGGGCGGGGTACACTTCGATTTCCCAGAGGAGCACCATTCGTTTGTGTCTGAGGAGTGCCTTTCGCCGAAAAATTCGCAGCGTGCGTTCGGACTCCCAGAGGACTGCCGTTCCCAGGCCGAGGAACGCGTTGCGCTGAGAAATTCGAGGAAGGGGGTACACTGGAACCTCAAAGAGAGGCGTCCTTCCGGTCATAAGGGCCACCACTTTCGCTTCCTCCCCTTGAATCAGCCCTTGCAACATACCCTAGCTGGTAACGCCACTACCTCTCGCCGATTCGCTACCACTTGCCAGTCGTTCGACTCAGGGGTGTTGTTTTATATACCTTTGAGAGGGAACTGCCACCTCAATGTTTGCTTAACCCACCCCCGCAATTTTTTCAACTTCTAACATGGGAGCCAATGGAATGTACCCTCGAATTCATTTTGGTCTGCCCATTGCCTTCATGTACTTTGAATTTGAATTTGAATTTGAATTGAATTTGAATTTGGCGAAATCATTTTGGTCTCCCCGTGCAATCATTTCATGATCAAGATAAAGATAGAGAGATAATATAAAGAAAAAAATCAAGATAAAGATCATCAAGATATCAACATCGGTGGGCCGACCCTTGGGGCCAGGTGGGTTCCCTCTTACAGATGTCTTCACTTCGCACCACTACTTCTGAACGGAGCTTAATAATTCAATAAGGAAAGAACGGTAAGGTTCCTTGATCAACTCTGTATCATGAAAGGCTGTTGCAATCCTCCTGGGATGGCTGAATCAATTGAAAAATATGCCAATACGAAATGCGCACTCTGAACTCCCATAGGCGCACGGCCTAAAACCGGCCGCGTTTCCGTGTTTTTACTTACCCTCCCCTGGGTGGGCTGATACGCAAACAGCTGTTGGTTTCCAATCCAGGCGTACATGATCCATGCTACAGGACCCAAGAGTAATCGTATCTTTCGGCGTGGGATAAATTAATTTATATCACACTAAAAACAGACATACACTTGCGTGCTGAAGACGTTCCTTTCAGTTCTGTTTATTGAGAAAAAAACATGGCATTATATATGGTTCATCCAGGGCCAAAGTTTATCCAAGCACGCTGGGCCTATTGTGCCAGTTTTGTATTTATTACGAAGTGGGTGAATCAAATACACCACTAGTGGTATCAAATGTATTTAACCCACTTGTCGTCGGCGGGTGACTTATTTTATATTTTATCGTACGTATTTTATTCGACGTATTTTATCCTCGCCCGGGGTGTACTTCATTTCCCTGATGACCACAAGTGGTCTACTTAAGTCCTTCAAATTCACACGATGCACCGTACCGAAAGTTTAGCTAGGATTTTCAAACATAATGTGGTTTTTAACAAAAACACCAAACTTGTCACCGAGGTAATCTACCATAAAATGAGCAGATTTGGATATTGAGCCATCGCACAACTGCCACCTGGCGGTGGTGGCGGCCATTTTCCAAATTACCAGATCCAGGGCTCTGGCTGATAACATGAGCGATCTGTTTTGTGATGGTGAAATCGCAAATGTAGAAGAAAATGCTAGTGGACCATTGACAAGGTTACTGTGGCTTACAGAAGATTAGGTGATTGGCAAAGCCTATCGAGTCAGGGTGGACAATAGCGTCAGCTGCTGGGTTGTCGTTGAGCTACATATATGACGCTTGTGACGATTGTGATCGATGTCAGCTTTGTATCTGCGCGCTTATCAATTGAACCAATTACAGTGTATCATTGTTGTGACAATAGCTAAATAATTTTCGCCAAAGCGGCTTCGAAATCCATCGATCAATCCGCGAGTTTGTTTCAGGCAAATTCACCGGTTGAAAATTATATAGGACGCACGTGCTACCACGCCAGCAAAGCTCCCGTGGGAGGGATTTGGTATGTGAATATAAATACAGCTGTGTTGCATGGAGTTGCGTTTCACGAAAGCTAGTTTTTCCATTGTCACAACAATTCTGTACCGTAATTGGTGAACTTGGCGCGCGCACAGATAAAAAACTGACATCGATCACAATCGCCACATGCGTCATATATGTAGCTAAGCGACACCCCAGTAGCCGAATGCTATTGCCCATGCCTGGGTGATGGGTTGCAATTGTTCTGTGTGCTAAGCGGCGTATACTACCAAAGTAACTAACAGAAACATCCCCGCCTGGCTAGCTCCCTGGCCTGTTGAAGTTCTCCTCGCATTAGCACAACTGGTCGAGTCGCTTCACGCGCTTGCTCCTCACGCCTCCGGCTGGGATGGCCAGGTGGCAGCTGGTCAGGCATGGTCGGGACGCAGACACCAAGTGGCCGTTCCCGACTATATTGGTACTGCATGACGCATAGCCGTGACGCATATTCGTTATGACGCACGAACGTTATTGCGCATGTAGGTTATGATGCAGGCACCAGGAGGCGGCCTGGTGCCTGCGTATGATGAATACAATGGAATCCAAAGTTTTTTGGTTCTTTTTCGTTAACCCACAGGACCGAAAAGAGCGTATTCAGCGCGCAAGTCAAAGTGTATGTCTGCTTTTTGGTGTGGGATGAAACTGATTTATCCTACGCAGGAAAGTACGACTATCTTTCGGTGGTGTACGTTTGCAAACCGTGGATGGACAATATGTGTTAATTTTGCGGTTTGTGCTAATCGTGCGGTGCAAACACCTCGATATTACACAGTGTCTGAGTGCAATGACCTGTAGAGCCAGTCCATTTGCTATTCACCCCCCACCGCTGCATGGGTGGCTCAGCCGGAATTTAAATAAAATTGATGTGAAAGCTGGCATAGAATGAAATTATTCAGCCACACGTGAGTTGACACATTATATTTATACCACTGCCCTACGGGTCGTGGTTTAAATACGAAAGTCCACTCGCTCGTTAAATAGGAAGGATTCGAGTCGATTCACGCGATCGCATTTAGCTCCTTGTCAGGAGGGTCAGTTGGCAACTGGCCCGATGAGGCCGAGGGCGAGCTACCAGTGCGGCCCGTGTCGGTACATTGACGGCACGTTCAACTCTCGGTCAAAATTCTACCGTTGAAATATAATTCATGGATTGGATAGTGTGGCCAGGGCTCACGCAACAATATCTGCTTAGCATGAGAACTTTGGTTCATGCATGAAGCCACCGTAGCACGATTTGGAACCAAATGGATTATATATATATATATATATATATATATATATATATATATATATATATATATATATATATATATATATATATATATATACATATATATATGTATATATACTTATGTATATATATATATATATATATATATATATATATATATATATATATATATATATATATATATATTATCCCACGCCAGAGAGTACGGTTCATATGCAGTTCCGTGTTTATGTCAAGCCGTGGTTTAACAGTACGTGTTCATCGCAGGGTGAGTGTTAATCGTATGGTACAATGACCTTTAGAGACAGTCCATTTACTATTAATTCCCAATATCTGCACTGGTGGTTGAACTAGAATGCACATAAAATCCACGTGAAAGCCGGCATGATATACATTTTTGCGCTAATCGTGACTGGAACATTCTTAGTAACCACGAAACGTAGGCAAGTGGTAGTAATAAAATAGTAATATAATAATACAATCGTTCATGGTGTAAAATACAGTAAGTGACATACGGCGTAACTAATACTTGTGCACTGCTGTTGGCAACATTATTTTACCGCACGTGACTAATACTTGTGCACTGCTGTTGGCAACACTATTTTACCGCACGCCGCAACTAACCATTTGGATGAAGGCTGAAATTTCTTGGCCTTCAGTCAGCAGGTTAGCCGGAGGTTCTAGAATTACGGTCAGCTCAAAAAACGTATTGCCAACAAGTGACATGTATGGGGCGAACCATCAACTGCCAGATACAATGGCCGGATAATTCAGTTGAAATGTACAAAATAGCATTTCTCGTGCCATCAATACACCACTGCGTGCTAAAAGCCCATCTTTTAAGATGCCGGCTAAGAGTATGGAAAAATGTTATTCTGCACTTTCGCTCGGCATGCTCCATTAGGGTGCTTGCATTAAATTCCATTTTTAATGATTTTCGCGATATGTCATTCATTCCTACATGTTGTTTGCATGTTTCATGACATTAGTGATTAAGAGCCTAAGCAGTGTAGTGTTAGGTTGCTTATGAATTCCATCCATTGAAGCTAAGCAAGCGATGGTATGAGAAATACTTTCCTAAACTTGTGCTGGAGACATAATTTTGCCGTCTAGTTCTAAAAATATTTTTAACGCGACATTCGGTCTCGTTCTAAGTGTTTTTTTAACACCTTGACATCAAAATGCCATTCCCGGCAGCGCTCAGTAGTGTATAAAGCCGGCATGGACAGCCTGAGTTTCTGTTGGAAGGGAACAGCTTCGTGATGAAAAATGTGTAATGCTACCGTATTATTACACAAATTGTTCCTAAGAATGTGAAGAGTGTGTGATTGAAAATTGCTCATTATAAAACAGCATGCCGTATATTCGGGTCGGTGTGAAAGGCATGACAGCATGCCGTATATTCGGGTCGGTGTGAAAGGCATGACAGCATGCCGTATATTCGGGTCGGTGTGAAAGGCATGACAGCATGCCGTATATTCGGGTCGGTGTGCTTCTTTGTCACGTCCCATTACGTCTCAGCAGAATCCCTTTATAGTCTTTAGTCGCTCTCACTACATTCGGGCGGCACAGAACAATGGTGGACGTTTTTAGCGGTGTCGGTTTCCACACTCGATAAAATTGCACCGTGCTACAGTGATTGTCCATGGATGCATCGTTACGCTCTTGTACTATTGTTGAGCAAGGAGACAATTTGGACAGGTATAAAATAGCAGTGAAATGTAGTGTTACATTTAACATCCAAATGTTAGGTTATAGGTACCCAACGTCTCAGTGTGGCACCTTACTGCGGGGAAAATCAAACATGAAAATAGTCAGTCAAGACACAATCCTAGCAGCATGCTCATTTAGGTTTCCGAACTAAATATCTACTTTGATCGCCTACTTCCCCTTGTGAATGGTCCATCATCGAATCGTTGTACATTTATCACGTCACATTTGAATCCTACATGTAATACCACAGATAACGGCCATTCTACGTATATTGTTACATTATTACATGCCAAAAATAACACTTTCTATTGCATTGCATGTTAACAGATTTGTATCCTCGTCGTATGATATCCAGGTTATTCGATGGAAATCAATCAACCAACTGGATAATTCAGTTGAAATATACAACATTTCATGTATCGTACTACCAATACACCACTGCGTGTTAAAACCCTATTTTAGGATGCAGACTAAAAGTTAGAAAAATATGTTATTCTGCACTCTCACTGGGCGTGCTCCATCAGGGTGTTATAATTAAACTCCACTTTAAATTATTTTTGCGATATATTCATTCCTACATGTTGTGTGCATGTTTCATGACTTTAGTGATTAAGAGCCTAAGCAGTATCGTATTAGGTCGCTTATCTATTCCATTCATTGAAGCTAAGCAAACGATGGTATAAGAAATACTTTCCTAAACTTCCTAAACCCCCATGGACGTGTGAATTATCATACAGCGTCCAATTGTAAGTTGATTATTCCATGTCGACCGTGACTCAATGCACTGGCAAATGCAATGTCCTTTTGCCAGTAATTGATGTTGGTGCAGGACCAAGGCCTATCGAGTCAGGTTGGACAATAACGCCAGCTGACTAGCCTCCAGAGCGGCCTGAAGCGTAAACAAGAATGACCTTGAGAAACTCCCATTGCCTTAGCACGGGATGCGTGAGGCGCAGTGCTACAAACATTAATAGAACTAAAACAAAAGGTGCTAAAGACTGGGAACTAATTGATTGTTGTTTAGAAGTGTTGTCTTGATATGGTCTTGAAATAAATACATGAAATTAGCCCTTATTTTACTTGAACTAGGCCGTCAAACACAACAATTATTTTCATGCCCTAGTCTATTCACACACATGGCATGCAACGGTGATCTTACAACCAATTTGGGGAGGAATTTAAAGCTACGTTTATGATGCGACGACTATATGCATGCTGGAATAGTGAATATTCCAATAATATTATTATTACGTGGATTTTCCGTGTATGTGTGTGTGTGTGTGGGTGGGGGGGGGTATTCAGTGTATGTGGATTTTCCGTGTATCCGTGATCCGTGTAGATGCCAGCATAGCGGGGCGCCAGAACTGCTTTCAAAGGGGCTATATCGAGCGGCCAATATTGACTCCCGTTTGAAGTTAGAGTATCCCGGGGAGGGGGATGGAGAGGTCCACGGTTGCCGTTACGCAAACCATGGTGGATGCATCGACGATGCATGATTGATGCCATAATCATAGCGTATTCCTCTCTTAAATAGCGAGTCCATCATGAGTGCTTTCCTCATAACCAAACTAGATCCCGCCACCCTTGCTCCCAAAGAGTAGAGGCTGCGAGAGGGCTATTATTCGATCCTTATCGACTCCCACGCTAAATCTGGGCATCCCAGGATGTGTGTGTGGAGGGGGAGGAGGGGAATGGGGGGGGGCTGCAGAGGTCTCAATTTTTTTTATCGTGCTTTCCCCTCGCACTGGTGACGCGCGTTTGGCTTAGACCCATACACTTTGATCGAGAGGAACACGCATCGTGGAAGCGGGAGGTTACGGTTTGTTTTAGTTCATAGTATAAAAATTCAAATTAGTCAGACTTCAACCAATTTAGCTCTAGAGGGTTGCTACTTCCCGAACAGAATGGAGTGGTGGAAACACTTGTTGTTATATATATATATTGATATATATATATATATATATATATATATATATATATATATATATATATATATATATATATATATATATATATATATATATATATATATATATATATATATATATATATGTATATATATATATATATATATATATATATATATATATATATACATATATATATATATGCATATATATATATACATATATATATATATATATACATATATATATATATATATATATATATATATATATATATATATATATATATATATTATATATATATATATATATATATATATATATATATATATATATACATATACATATATATATATATATATATCTATATATATATTTATACATGTGTGTATATATATAATAGTCCACCATTATACGTATGCAGTGGTCCGTGCAGATACGCGGCGACTTACAAACCTCCGTCGGGTTTCTGGCGTCTTGACGAGGTCAGTTACAGAGAGCATGTCAGCCTTCTGTAAGCGCTCTTCAGCTGTTCTGCGCGCCGCGTCAGCCAGCGCAGTCGGCTGTAGAGCACCAGGGGCTCAGTGCTGACACTTGGCCACCTCTCCTGCAGCAACTAGGCCAGGCCTTTGGTAACCCCAGGAGCCCGACTAAGCTTATTCATCGCCTGTTTAGGGGTCCGACGCACGACTCCTTTGCCAGCATGCAAGGCGCAAAACACGACCTCGAACTGGTCGAGGCACTCCATCCACTGAGCTGACGGAATGTGGAGTGCACCGTGACTCAGCAGCCTGATCCATTCGGCTGCTACCAGCACCTCCTCCTCTGCACTGTCTCTTGTAGAGCAAATAGAGCCCGGTAATTGAGGTTCCTTTTTGCGCACTTGGCGTCGATGTAGCCGGCGATATAGGCCATGCCATATCGAGCAACCTGCTGCTCGCCCTCATAAATATATGTCCCGACCGTCTCCTGCACACCCAGCTGTTGCAGATAAACGATCACCGGTCCACCGTCCAATTCTCCTCCGACCAGCTTTGTCCTCTCCAGGACCGAGCCACAGCTGCTTCTGAAGCACCGCAGGTCACCTTCTGCGCTGCCGGTCGACGCCTCCCGGCTAGTACCGCTGGGCCGGTCGAGAGGCGAGCTCGGAAATCGGCTAACGACCCGGCCTCCGGTCGCACCGGTGCCTGGTACGACACGACCGGGGAGGCACCGATGCAGCAGTTCGACTGGTGACGGGCTGGTGTTCTTTTTGTGAGAACTTTGAGCATGTTCACCATCTCCCTAGCAGCAGTGCCCTTTGCCACAACCAATGCACCGTGAGACTTGCTGAGCTCCTGCTGAAGTAGCTCCAACTGCCTCTTCATGTCACCCTCTGTTGGTGAGGGACAGCTGAGATTGGGACCAGCATCAGCATCCTTAGGTTCAAGCAGAACATCATCTTCAGGCTAGTGAACATAACTATCTCCAGTGTGCTCTGCTGCTGGCTCAGGATTTCCAGAAGCACTGAAACAATAAAATAATATCAAAAAAATACTAATGAACTAAACAGTGTCACACATAATGCACAGATAAGAAAATCAGATTGAACTGCTTTCGTTATTAATAATGTTGTTGTAATGCAATTACTTTTAAGTTCGTTAATAACAGGTAGTGAAAACAAATCAAACATATGCTACAAAGGCTGAGGCATAAATGGCTGAACAAACATTGGGAAAAATGCATTCCAAAATTTTGGAAAAATTTATTATACACTGCAAACAGGTAAGACTGATGCAGGCACTTCTGTCGCAGATACACTCTTACTGTGACATATAAAACTGCAACAAGAATGTTCCAGTTCTAGAGAAATGTACATTTTTATTTTTATTTCTATGCCAAATGCCACAAGATGATTCCACACCAAGTCAGGCAGTCAAGTGCAACTCTACCTATGCCCTCATATTATATTGAACCTTTGTCCATGAACTACATGGGTGTTTTCATTTGTCATCCATTAAAAATACGTGAAAACTGGAAAATGTAATTCTTGTGCTACTTAACATCAAAGTGGGACCAAAGGCACCTTTTCAGAGATCCAATCTCTGAAAACATGTTTGCACCTCAGGTAAAGCTAGAAAGGATTATAATGGGCTGCTTTAGTGTTTTTTTTCCTGCTCATAAAGTCATAAAGTATTTAGGCTTAATAAGAGCCACAGGGGCCCATCTGGGTTCAGCCTATCTTGAAAAGGTACTATAAATGTACATACTCTCACCCCAATCAATCCCTTATCCCTAGGAAGCTATATACCCCAGCCTATCTAGCACCACTCACTTGCTACCGCATAACACCCTCAACAATCACAAGCTCCTCCCATCATACCCATCGTGCCACCATAGACAATCTCATCGGCATCACATCCCGAAGGAAGGTGCTGAATCCACTGCTAGGCACACCCCACACAAATTCATTAAGCGTTCAGACTTAATAAGAGATTCACTTGCTATTGCATAATACACTCAACAATTACAAACTCCTCCCATCATACCCATTGTGCTACCATAGACAATCTCATCAGTGTCACATCCCGAAGGAAGGTGCTGAATCCACTGCTAGGTACACCCTACATAAAGTTATAAAGCGTTTATACTTAATAAGAGACTCACTTGCTATTGCATAACACACTCAACAATTACAAACTCCTCCCAACTCCCATCTCCTCCCTGTTGATCAACCCTCCCTGGAATACAGAAAACAAGCCCCCTATTCTTATAATGATTGTCTATGCCGTTTTTAAAGATGTTCAGTGTGTTGCTACTGACAATGGTTCCTGGCAGCTGGTTCCAGTGTTCTACTACCCTGTTGGTGAAGAAAGACTGTCTTAACCTTGTCCTGCTGTGATTAACTTTAATTTTGAATTGAGGACCTCTAATTGCATCATTTCTGTTAAATTCAAACATTTCCCTGAGATATCCCTGTTCCTGACCATGAACAAATTTAAAAACCTCAATGAGATCTCCTCTCAGCCTTCTATATCTAAGTGAAAACATATATTCAATTTCTTCAATCTTTCCTCATATGCCAGGTTGCCTATACCATTAACCATTTTTGTTGCCCTCTTTTGTACTCTTTCTAAAAGCCAACAATCTTTCTCATAACTAGGGGACCAAGCTTGGACACAGTATTCCAAATGTGGCCTGACATATGCACAGTAAAGCTTCCTGATGACCTCCTCACTTTTCTATGACACATTCCTCTGTATTGCCCCAAGCATTCTTAGTGCCTTCTTCCTGGCTTCTTTGGTCTGTTCTGATGCCCCCAATTTTGTGTTCAAAATAACACCTAAGTCCTTCTCCTGCTGAGTCACAGATAGTACTTGGCCACCCATCAAGTATGGAGCCTTCATATGCTGCCTACCTACATGCATGACTTTGCACTTATCAAAATTAAACTTCATTTGCCATTTTTCGGACCACTTCACTAGCTCGTCTAAGTCTTTCTGCAGCAAATCCTGCTCATTGTGCCATGTTATTGCCCTAAAGATCTTCAAATCATCCGCAAATTTCAAAACCTTACTGCTTAGGCCACATTCAATGCTATTCACATATATAATGAACAATAGTGGCCCCAGTACCGACCCCTGGGGGACTCCACTAAGAACATTTTGCCATGATGACTTTGTACCATTTAGCATCACTCTCTGCTGTCTATCTGAAAGCCACAACTGTATCCATTTTAGGATGCTACCTGCAATACCATGGACCTGAAGCTGCATCATTAACCGTTTATGGGGTACCTCGTCAAAGGCCATACTAAAGTCAAGATATGCTACATCAACCTGATTTCCCTGATCAAATTGTTCTGTAGCAAAATTCAAAAAGTCCAAGAGATTTGTGAGACACGATCGCCCTTTTCTAAACCCATGTTGAGTATCTTGAATCAATCTGTTTCCTTCCAGAAAACTAACTATTATATCCTTGATAATTGATTCGAGTACCTTGCAGACTAGGGATGTGAGGCTTACTGGCCTATAGTTTTCAACTTTCCTCTTTTTCCTTTCTTGAAAATAGGAACTACATTGGCCCTTTTCCAATTTGTTGGAATTTCATTTTGTGAAACTGATCTACAAAATATTATACTAAGTGGAATTGCCACTTCCTTTTCAGCTTCCCGCAATACCCTAGCATAAATTCCATCAGCTCCTGCTGCCTTGTTTGGCTTTATTTTTCTGATATAATTGAAAACAATATCACTATCAATGAAATCAACATCGTGTATCTGATCACCTGTCACTGAACTGTGGTTCACGGTTGGCAGATTAGTCACATCCTCCACTGTAAACACTGATTTAAACTGCTTGCTCAGCTCCTCAACCATCTCACCATCCTCATTCAATATAGTCCCATTTACTTCCAGTGGACCAATTGTGCTTGAAACTTTACTTAGCTTGTAGAAACTAAAGAACTTTTTACTGTCCCCATTACAGTTCCTAGCCAAATCCAATTCTTTTGCTCGCTTTGCTGCTCTGATTTTCTGCTTCACAGCATCTCTAGATTTTTGATACGACCTTGGATTTACGATATTTGAAGCTTCCTTAAATACTCTAAATGCATCTTTCTTAGCCTTAATTGCTTTCATCACATCTGGTGTAAGCCATGCTGGCTTTCCTACCCCTCTTTTGCGCCTTTGCTTTTGGGGGACATGTCTAATCTGAATTTCCCTCAAGTAATATTTGAACTTTTCCCACATTTCACAGGCATTTAAATCAAAGAATTCTGCTTCCCATTTTATGGCACTTAAAGCCCCTCTCATGCAGTCAAAGTCTGCCCTGTTGAAATTTGGAATCTTTGCCAAATTATCCTTGATTGTCCCTGCTACCTGTGCCTTGAATCTCACTATGTTATGGTCACTTCTTCCCAGAGTTTCTCCTACAGTCAAGTCTTGAACTAAATCACTTAAATCTGAGAAGACAAGGTCCAAGAATGAGCCCTGCCTGGTTGGTTCCGTTACAAACTGGTGTAAGAACAAGTCTTCTTCAAGGCATTTCCTAAACAGTTTACATTATGGGGAGCCAACACCAACATTTTCATATCCTTTTAGATTAAAGTCACCAAGAATAAGCATTTCCTCTGAAAGTTTCTACTGATTTCCTCACAAATCACTTTATCGAGCTCCAGTTGCTGAGAATGTGGCAAGTTTCCTGATCGATACAAAGCTCCTATCCTCAGTTTATTGCTGTTGCCTTTTCCCACAGCAACATCAAGCCAAATGGACTCCACAGACACATTTTTTACCCAATCTGCTATTTTTTTAGAACTGTATAAGCTATTCACATACAGCATTACACCACCCCCTTTCACTGCTGGACCCCTATTGCATGAAAACATATTGTATCCCTGGATCTCATAGTCCTGCAAGTTATCCCCAAAATATCCCTCACTGACCCATGCCTCAGTAATGCAAACAAAATCTGGTTTCTCCTCAGCAACATAACACTTGAACTCATCAAATTTGGATCGAATGCTCTGAGCGTTAAGCATCATACACTTAACAAAAGTTCCATGACCCTCTTTGGCTTTTTCATGTTGAGTAGCTCTATCATCTCTGGATGAGCTACCACTCTGCCCCCTTGATCTACTGCTACCCCTATTTGGTGACTGTGAGGTTCTTTTGCCTATGCTGTCACTATTGGCATATCCCTGAGATGGCAATGCCAATTCTTCCCTCCCCACCCCATTATCTAGTTTCCCTGAAGGACATGTTCATATACTTTGCCTAACACTTGCACCCCCTTCTCGGAGAAGTGCAGGCCATCCCTCTGATAGAGGTCAGATGAGCCATAAAACCTGCACCACTTGTGAACAAAAGTCAAACCTAACTCATTGCAGAGCGTACCTACCCTGGCATTGGCTGCCAGTGCCCTAGAGCTCCACTCAGGGGAGACTCCAGCCCTAGGCAGAATAGCTGTCACAATAACTCTGCTATTGCTTTGCTTCAGGGTGGCCAGAAGGGCCCTGTAGTCCTGCATCAGCTCCTCACTCCTAGCAGGACCTATGTTGTTCACTCCTACCTGCACTATAACTGTACTACACTGGTTTTCACTGGTGGCCTGTGCGACCACTGGGACCAGGTCTCTAACCTTGGCACCAGGCCTGGTGATGCACCTCATAAATATACCTGTCAACCAATCAATGTAAAGACATCACAAACATTGCAAAATTTCTTCAAATTCTCCAATTCAAAATTGTTGGGTGTTATCTTGCCTCCTGACTGAAAAGTATGCATTTGCAGAGGAAATGAGTGGCCAGATCATGTCAGCACATTTATTAGCATTGCAGTATAAAAATAATTTCCAAGAAATCAGAAATTACACCAACATGGAAATTCACAAATTTTCTTTCAGTGGTCAGATCATGTTCAGCACATTTATAAACATTGCGTGAAAAATAAGTTCCAAGAAATCAGAAATTACACCAAACTGGAAATTAAATCTCCCCGGTGCAGGATTTTTGTCCTCCCTGTGCATTTGGATGCCTATTTTTTCACTGCTGGTGAGCCTCATAGAGCTGTTTGCCATACTTTGCAGTCTGGGTATACAGCATATGTATGGTGCATACCCATAGCCAACATATGCCCATAGGCTTGTGGTGGAAATGGCATATGGTGGTTATGACTGAGCATGAGGCCTAAAAATATATCCAAGGCTCCACCCCTGATTGTCCCACAGACCAGAGCTCTTTGCCATACTTTGCAGTCTGGACCATGGCCACTTGTCATTTGTTAAAGTATAGGATTAAATGAAAAAAGTTTTAGCTTAAAGTAACATTAAAAAGACAGGTGAAATATAGATATGTGACTACTTGATGCATAACAAACAGGCAGGTGCCTATCTACCTCTCTGTTCATGGTAAAGCAGCGGTAGTGTTGGAGATACCAAAGCAGCATACCTCACAGCTATCTTCCATGCATGCATTGGCGATCCTCGGATTTTTGGGAAACCGGAAAAAGCTACAACATGCTGTGCCAGACTGTGGCTGCATTCTGGCACAAAACAAAATCCTATTTGAGGGAGACGAAAATCACCATGCACAACATGCAAGCCCAACTACGCAGCGCATCGATAATAATAACCATTCCAGAACACAGCCTATCCAAACTACAACGCACGCGACTCACCCATATACGAAGCGTTCGACAAAAGCTATTCGTGCTATTTTCACAATAACACTGCACTCTGATTGGTCAATTTGGCGCTCGTAGATATACCAAAATGGCATTGATCATAATCGCCTAAAAGCGTCACATATGTAGCTAAACGACACCCCAGCAGCTGATTGCTATTGCCCGGGGCTGGTGCAGGACATGCAGGCATTGCATTACAGCAGTGGTGGAATGCAGTGCACTGGCGACAACACGTGCCTTTTACCAAGAGACGACACCGAGTAGGATATACAAGAATAGGAATTGATTCAACACACACACACACACACACACATGCGCGCACACACACACACACACACACACACACACACACACACACTCACACACACGCATATATACGCACTGTTAATGCATACATATCATTTGATGTGGTAAACGGTCCCGGTCCATGCAAATTGGTTGGCTACTGTTCCCGACAGTTCTCGGAAGTACTGCATTGATGTCAGCTCAGCTTTGGCCCAAGGTAGATTTCCGGGATGCCGGTGACACTGAACTTCATACTATCGACATTATGTGGCCAGAAAATTATAGATTAGCATTGGCACTGGAAATTGTATTCCAGTGGCCTTATTTGGTGTGATTTATGCTGCCCATGCTGCCATCCAACAGGCACAGTGTGGCACTATGTGCTACTCCATCTTCAAATAATTAAGCGTGCTTTCACACAAAGAATGACAGCTGGACCGGTTGCAATTCACGCTGAGGCAATCTAAACTAAAAGCCTCTGATTGTAATCTCAGGTGGATGGTTTCCTTTTGAAGACATATTCTTGCTGCACAGAAGGCTGAATATTGCGCTTACCACACAGTGCACAATATGTACAATAACATAATTACATATACCATACTGCATATGGCGTACGCCCAGCAATATGGGTTCGTCGATGAATCAGGTGTAATTAAGGCAAGTAATTAATCGAGTTGTCATTTAATCTGAATTAAGCAAGCAAGTGTAAATGTTGGGAAATCTATCCGTATTTTGGAACAAGAGAATACTTCAATGATATCATAAACCTTCCCTCTGCTTTCACTACATCCTTTACTCCTTCCAGCCTGTCTTCTCATTCTGTGTTGACGAAGTCCGAAATCCATAGCGATCATTTGTTGCTTGTCGACAGGAGTTAATTGGTAGTCCGCTCACTTCCAATGTTGTTTGGCCGACTGAGACATGCAGGGCGGTAACAGTGTAGACCCGTGTTTCTCACTTCATGGTTGCATTGTAAGTGGTCACCACGTGACACCCGCACACGTGAATTCCTATGGTTGGGACGCTGGTCCTTGGTCAACCTGGTAGACTGTCACGTAACGCCTAATTGTGAAGCGGCACAGTCTACTAGTAATTGCTGTGAAGTGGCACAGCCTACGTTCCTAGCGGCCAACCATAGTAAAGGTATACTGGAAGATACTTCCGAGACGTGCCTGCATGTTTCTGAACGAGGGCCGAGTGAGTTTACTCCCGTGTGTATGGCACAAAAGTTCATCTGTGCGGCCCGACCCGGTCCCACCAGACCGTCCCCATTTGGAAACTGCACAACACCTTTGTTGCAGCGTTCTGTTTTTTTTTCTCGCGCGAGTCATATGTGCTGTTTTCATTTGGATTGCTGCTATTTTGCATCCCAGTATGCTTTACTAAGTCCTCTTGGTGTTTGTTGACGGAAGGAGCTTGCGGCAAAAGAGCTTCACCTCGCCATCCTGTATGGCACGTTCTAATTCCTGCACTCATAGCCAGATCTGCTCATTTTATTCTGACCTTTGTCAACTTTGACGAGCATATTTCTCTCTGAAGTACTCTCAATCAGTTTTCAAGGGGGGGCGCTTTGTGGTGACGTCACTGCGCACGGGCAGCTTGCCATGCAACTCGCACCATAGCATCGCCCCTGTCATACAACTCGCACCGTAGCATCGCCTTTGCCATACACCTCGCACCGTAGCATCGCCCCTGCCATACAACTCGCACCGTAGCATCGCCCTTGCCATACAACTCGCACCGTAACATTGCCCCTGCCATACAACTCGCACCGTAGCATCGCCGCGGCCATCCCCGATGACAAATGGAAAAAGTGATTAGTTTGTATCTCGTGTCCCAAGTGGCGTTCCAGGGAGGGCGCGTTGTGTTTCTGCATTCGGTAATGCAATTTTGTGAACGTATCGTGCCAGAAATTACATTTGCTCTGCATGCATGCCTGAATGCACGTGGCTGTACTCCAGGCAATGCACGTGGCTGTACTCCAGGCAATGCACGTGGCTGTACACAAGACAATGCGCGTGTATGTACTAGAGGCAATGTGCATGGCTGTGCTCAAGGCAACGCGCGCTGCTGTACTCAAGGCAACGTGCGTGGCTATGTTAGACGCAATGCGAGTGGCTGTATTCTAGGCAATGACTGGTGCACACGGAGCTTCGACTGCATTACGTCTTTAACAATTGCCCTCGCTCGTCCAGCGTTCCATAGGCTCTTTATAATTGCGCTCATTTCATGCCATGTTTCATGTACCTGCAGAAAAGTAATATCATAATTATGTTACAATGACGTTAAATGTAACTTTGCTTCGCTGCTACACAATATTTGCAAGAGAGGACGAGTGCAGCTAGCCAGAGAGAAGTTGTGTTTATATGCACTGGATGGGCTTAACATGAGCGACACGACACGACACGACACGACACGACACGACACGACACGACACGACACGACACAACACAACATGACATGACGTGACATGACATGACATGACATGACATGACATGACATGACATGACATGACACGACACGACACGACACGATCCGATACAACAGGACACGACACGACGCGACACGACACGACACGACACGACACGACACGACACGACACGACACGACATGACATGACATGACACGACATGACATGACATGACATGATATGACATGACATGACATGACATGACATGACATGACATGACATGACATGACATGACATAGTATGACATGACACGACATGACATGACATGACATGACACGACACGATACGACACGACACGACACAACACAGCATGGCATGACATGACATGCCATGACATGACATGACATGACATGCCATGACATGACATGACATGACATGACATGCATGACATGACATGACATTGCATGACATGACATGACATGACATGACATGACATGACACGACACGACACGACACGACACGACACGACACGACACGACACGACACGACACGACACGGCACGGCACGGCACGACACGACACGACACGACACGACACGACACGACACGACACGACACGACACGACACGACACGACACGACACGACACGACACGACATGACATGACATGACATGACATGACATGACATGACATGACATGACATGACATGACATGACATGACATGACATGACATGACATGACATGACACGACACGATCCGATGAAACAGGACAAGACACGACATGACATGACATGACATGACATGACACATCATGATGCAGTGTGACATGACATGACATGACATGGCATGACACATCACGATGCAGTATGACATGACATGACACATCATGATGCAACGTGACATGACATGATATTTGGCATGCAAAATATCTGCCACCCAAGTTCATTTGTGAGTTTTGATGAGCGAAATGTAAATATGGTTCGCCATCCATGCACTGCAAAAAGCAAGCAAACCTCAGTTATAAGCTTTATAGGCAGTGACGTGATTGCTAGCGCGCAATTGCGAATGTGACAGCGGCTATCAATGCCAGCCTCTGCCTGGTTCATTAATCTATTTGCGTGTGTCAGACTCGCTTCATGTTTGCTTCCTGATTTCCCCACGCATACGGCTTGTTTGATAATTGGCTGCAGCGTTCTCCGTCAAACAGACTAACCAGGCACCCAATCAGAAAACGACGCATAGCGAGTCTTGAAATAGAACAGTTCGTTAAGTGACTGGGGCCTTAAGGCATGGGGTTGTAGAGTGTAGACTGATGAGGCTTTCACTAGCTGGCGAACGATTCTGAAACCTATATTGACCAGCCGGCATTACTCCAATGCGGTGTACCAAATAGCCAAACATTGACGTTCAATTCCTCAGTTGTGTTCCATGATAGGACACAAACTAATCTCACAATGACACAGTATAGACCTTTTATAATAACCCAGGCGATGCACAATCAGGTGCAACGCAGACCAGAAAAATGGGCGATTATCAATGCCCACTCTTGTCTTCTCCGAACCACAAAGAAAGGCAATGCAAGTAATGATATCATCCGCTCTGACGAAACGAATACAGCACTACAAAACGCACAAAGCAAGCGAGAGGTGTGTGAAAATGATTCGTGCAAGTAAGGGGAGCTCACGTAAAGCTTCGGTGTCTACACCTCCTCTCTGACACGTGGCTTGCAACCTGCTCTGCAAACATTGAGAACAGAGAGAACATATGTGCGCGAGCATTTTCCGCACACAAGCATTCCATGATACTTTACGAAAAACGCACAAGAGTAGGTGTGTGAGGTGCTATCAACTCCATCGAGATCGGCGAAGCCTTCTGACACCTACACATGCTGGTGAAAGCTCGCTCCATATTCATGCAGCCAATGCCCCCCCCGCCCATGAGGTTGAGTGTCATGAGGCTCTAGATTGGACGTCCGTTGATCTCCAACATCTCTCGATGCAGTAGCACATTCAGTTAACTCGACTCGCGACCGGGTAATGTTATGTTAGACACCGGAATCGCTGCCAGCCATGTCGCAAAGCCTCCTTCTAGACTGACACCAGGCGCAGGCATCTCTTGTTTCCTCGCGTTCAAAACAAGCGTGAACAGACCATTTCCCGCCTCATGGAGTGTGAAGAGCTTGTCGTGCTCCCCCTCCCCAATCCGCGGGCTCGGTCGGCACTTCCTCCGGCAGCATCCCATGGTTCCTACACAACTCGCGAACACAGCCCTCCGCTGAAGACGGCTAGCACATCCGTCAAGGTCTGCGGGACGTGACATACAAAGGCATGACGAAGAACACATTGGGATAATCATATTTGGGATCAGCTTCAGTCGAAGGACCAGGCCATTTTGCAGGCGCGACTCTTCAGCGTTGGAAAGACAAAAATGCTGAACAATTCCTGAGAAAAGGTAGCATTTTTGCCACATGCGCATCACCTTTTACGTACGGTGATTGGGAGCGTTGAGGCATATTCCACGTCAATGGGTGTTGATTAGTGTGTGTGTGTTTTTGCACCGAGCATGTGAGCGGGCGGGGATGACGGCAGCAGCCAGGGAGGCACTCAGGTCGGGTCAGAGGTGCATATGAACTCTTTCACTCCCAGTACAAATATCTCCCTCTTCAAAGAAAATAAATGTTCATGATACAGAGATACCTCGTTGACAGCTGCAATGGCGTTACTACTTCAGTTTCCAGGTTAGGTCCAACCCCAGGAGCGCAGGAACGATCTTAAGTCAGATAGGTAAGATCACGACTATCTTCAATCCCCATCCCTGTCCCCCCATACTTGACGTATCAAGCTCCGATTACGGTAACTTTGCTTCTGGATCACTAAAATTCTTTGTTCGTATTTTTACGGTCCACATTTTCAACTAAGCTGCTCGAAAACTCAGCCTCTCATCTTCCCATGACCCACGCCCCTCTCTAGCCCATACATAAGCAGCCGACCTCCTCATCTTCCCGTCGTAGAAACAATGCAAGGTTTTTTCACGGTCATAAAATGGTAGGTTATCACGCGCGTTCCATACTTTTTAGCCTCCGCGTTGACGTTAACGCCGTACAGATGGCTATTGATCTTGCTGGCTATTGTCATGCAGAAAGCATTTTATTCAGCAGCTGGCAACCAAAGCCGCAATGAAGATGATCGATCCAGCACTAGCATGCACGACGAGAAAAAAAAACATGCTTGCTGTTTTGCAATGTACGATGTTATGCAATAGCTGAACAACGCTTTCATAGGCAACACATCTTTAAGAACAATGTCAAACAGGCAGGCAAGCCCACTCGTCGGGCACGCCGCGGGCCGTGGTGTCATTGGCCTTGATGGAGTGTCTCACCCGATGAACCCTCGACTAGACCGTCGGACGCATTCATCCACCCAATTCAGATGTCTCCTGATGCAGAAAGTGGGAATATTCAGGGAAGTGCCGTATTTTTCAGACGTCGCCAGTTCTCCAGGTGGGATCAATCTCACCAAAAATGTCAGCTGAGGTCCGGCCCCCAGGGACCCCAGCGGTGGCGAGACCCATTGATGTACATCGGTAGCGGTAGCTGGGGTTTACATCGGTAGCTGGGGTTTACATCGGTAGCTGGGGTTTACATCGGTAGCTGGGGTTTACATCGGTAGCTGGGGTTTACATCGGTAGCTGGGGTTTACATCGGTAGCTGGGGTTTACATCGGTAGCTGGGGTTTACATCGGTAGCGTAGTAGCTGTGGTTGCGACAATGTGTTGCCGCTCAAGTGACACATTTAGCTTTCTCGAGGAATGGTTATCTGGGAATTATGATTCCCGATGGCAAGGCGACGCCAAGGTTTCTTTTTGGTATCGCGAGACGAGAGTAGGTCATGGTGGTACTATTAAAGTTCGGAATTCCGATAACCTTCCGCTGAAAAGGAGGCCATATTTCAGGCGCGCTTTTAGCATTCAGCATTCGCTTAAGCGACGAAATCTAGCCCTGATTTTCATGAGCAACCAATCTCAGTATTTATTGGCCTCTGGCGTCGCTCATGGACAGGATTGTATGTCAACGAGTACAAAAGACAAGAAGCGTCCATTATTAAATGGGGAAGCACGCCTGAACAGCGACTTCTCCGAGCCCGAACCGTACCAAGGTAAATCAACAGTTCCATGACCTGAGATGACCTGAAGTATCCACGAATGTGCAAAAATTGTGAGAGTTGTGCGAGCCCAAATTGGAGCAAAATCGTGCAATTTGTGCGAAGCAAAATGATATTAAAATATATGGGTGTAGGTCACCCCTGCTCGGACCAACATTAGACCACCAATTACTGTGAAATGATCAGACCACAAACTGTTACTCAGCATCAGAGCGTTGATGGCAGCGGAGAGGTGGTAAGCGCGGTGTGGAGTTAACCTTTAGGAGATTCCCCACCGGGGTGTACCGACACACGGGAAGGGTCAGGGGAAATGAGGGTGAGCAATATTCTCAGAAGCCAAGAGTAAGGTGTACGCATCCACCGCGTTCAATGCTATTTAGCAAGGAAGCTAAATAAAGCTAAAACTCGAACGGTGCGGGAAGGCCCACACCGTCGAGCGGCGTTAAGACGCGGGCGTCGGACGCCTTATCTGCAGGAAAGGAGAGCGCGTGGAGTGACAGACGAGAGCGGCCTGGACGCGCCGCCTGGTGACAAGTACGGCGGACGGCGGGCGGTGGGCGGTGGGCCGCCTCACAACAGGCCGACTTCTCACCCCGCCCATCCACGCCGGCACGCTTTCCACACTGCCCCCACCGCCTGCTGCGATTGTCGCTGTCGAGTCTACCTCGTCATGTCGTCAACCTGTCGCAGCGGCGGAGGATCTGACGGCTGGCTAAACAGACGATGTAAACAACGCTATCGCATGGCAAGGGTTGCCCGCGCCGCGGCAGGGGAGTGGCCAACTAATAGTCAAGTTTGTTAGCACGTGGTAGGTCAACATGGCTGAAGCGGACAGATAGCGACGATGGGGTGAGGATTTCACTTGCACCTGTATGCAATTCATCGCCAAATCATGCTGTGCCAGTCACAGAATGTGTTGCTTAACCCTCGTAGTGATAATAATTCACTACCTCCTCGCAATATGAGCGGGCCAAATCCTCATTAACGTTTGTTCTAAGCAAGATAAAGACATGCGGCAAAGGGCATGGTATAGATACATCCTTCAGCGTTCAGAGTTAGCTCAGACATTTGTCCCGATCCCTTTTGGTTGCCCTTCCGAGTCAGGTGAAACAGATCAATGTCTGGCTGCAGTTAATCACCCGTATCGGTCGTAGTACTCGGACCCTGGTGGTAATATAGACGTAATAGATGGGAATAAAGTAGATGTGCTTCAATGTTGATAATATACAAACGGCAGAATTAATACAAAACATGTGACGCGTTTAATGGCCAAAGCTAACGATGCCGTCAAAGTCAATCACCTGGAAATATGTGATTAATTGTTGAAGATGACAACTTCCGAGCAAGATGACACTCACGAAGAGGTATTGAATGACACCAACCCCAGACCATATTTATCCTCAAGGTCAAATGAGGTCAAATATATTACATTTTGCTTGTTTTGCGTGGCATGGCTTGACATTGTTATGGATCGCTGCGATTAAATGCTCCAAATGGGCTTCAATGATGTTTTGGACATGACTAATGATACAATAAAGATGATAGATGCGACATTTAACCCGAGGTAGCTTATATATCAGCACTATATAAGGGTCAGTCACCGGCTCCAGTTACCGGAACCAGGCCGCCCGCCCGACTGGCCGGACGGGCAGCCCGGAGCAATCGGCTTCACGAAGAAAGCCCTGAAGTGCATGAATGAAATATGGAAACGCTAAGATTCACAATGACAACAAAAACAGCACTTTTCAGGAAGTGTAGGGTGTAACATGCGAAATGGCATGAATCGCATGACAGTCATTTGCGTTTATGACAACCTTTCAGCTGAGCTAGTTTGGTTCCATTGACCCGGCATGAACTTGACCTGACTTGACCTCGATGACCTAGCATGACCTTGAATCTACATAGCACAACAATGTGCATCAAACAAGTCGCTAGTATTGCCACGAACACTTCCCTTTTGCCGATATACGGGAAGCCCATCAGCACCGATTTTTGTGCTCTGGCGCTGCGAAACGCTTTGTATTTGATGGTCTCTGACTTGATACATTTTCGGCAGATTTTCGTTGTTCTAGCTTTAAACGACGCGCCAGACATTTTAAGGCAGGTTCACAAAAAGTGACGTGCATTGTCACTTTTACATTGTTGCATTACATTTACATTTTTACTTTTTACTGTTTACATTTTTACATTACGTACATTGTCACATTGTCACGGCTCGGTCGTCTGGTCAGCTGAGTGGGGCCAGACCCAGCTGTGACGGAGCGACCGGCCGAACACACAGGCGTGCAGCGTGTGCAGTGGTGAGAAACAGCACTATATAAGTGCCACGTTTTGCAGTGATAATTTGAGCATACTTCTGATCAAGCCGTCTGACACAGCGGCATCGGACATGACTCTGTGTGTGGTGATGCAGAAGGGGGCGTCCGGTACGCTACGCTCGCGAAGGGATTCACTTTCCACATCATCCCTCCCAAGACTAGTGCCCTCCCCCCCGGGAGGGGGCAACACCTTTCTCCCACACTTCCTCCCCAAAAAGTTTGTTCTATACTACGCAGAACGTCTTTATATGCTACGCTCGCGGAGCGGACAGCACGTCTGCGACAGTCGTCCTTCTCAGAGCTGGTGTGCGTCCTGGAGAAAAGGAGGTTCGAAATAAGCGCAGAGCAGATGTAGCAAGGACAATCAGGTGACTGAGCCGGACACTCGTATCGACTCGACGCATAATCACTGGAGGAGGTGAAGCAGATCATTGAATCAGTGTACAGGCAAGGTTTTGGAGGCCATGACATTCAAGTCTAGTGCACTAGAAACGTGGATTGAGATGCTAGAGGCGGAGGCAGTAGTTCAAAGTACGGAGGAGGACTCACTACGAACGAAGGTCCGTAATCACGAGCAAACAATCCATGCTCTAGGTGAGCAGATCGAGAACATGGAGACGAATAGCCGGATGAATGCCTTTATTTTTTTAAATCAGGACTTAGGACGAAGGAGGGGGGATCAGTTGTCGAAAGAAGCACGACCAAGATCCCGAAGAAGCGGCTTCATATGCTTCATGTATCCAGCCAAGCCTTTCAGGCCGTCCACCGCGCCGCAAAACGAAAACACGGTGATCGTAAAATCCTTCAAGACTAAGCTCTGACAGGAAATTTATCAGCGCCGGATGGACAACAGAGGCAGATGTGATCCGGTAATAGGCAATAAATATACTCCACCCCTGTTTGTGAACGAGTCGCTCTCCCGGTCAACAGACACTTTTTTCAAGTTGTGCTCGAGGCTGAGAGAAGGGGACAAGTGCACACTGCGTCCACTGGAAGAGGCTCGGTGTCCGTGAAGATCGATCACCAGTCCAGCTGTCGCCGCATCATCTGCATGGAGCAGCTGGCGGAGGTCATCAGTGGCCGCGGCGTCCGGCCCACGTCCTGCTGCCCTCCGACCGCTGACGCCGCCCGTGCGCCGGGCGGCGTCCACTTCTCATCCGGACTTTTCTCTTGCACGTTCGCCTCCGGGCAGCTTAGGGTTGGCGCGCCGGGCGCCTGGCCCCCAGGCGCGCCGGGCAACGCCTGGGGGCGCCGAGCGGGCGACCGGAGCGTAGCCGCGGGCGACCCTGTCCGGAGCGTCTGAGCCGGCCCTACTCCGTCCCTCGCCAGGGAACACCCCAGCCACAGCGACCGTTGTAGGCGCTGCTACTTGACGATGGATTCCTTGAACACAGATATGCGAACTTTGTGTCAGAAGTTGAAAGTGCTTTTTTATTTTGTGCTACAACGGTGTTTGTAGGTTTGGTAGGCAGGATGGCTTTCGTATGTTAGCGTAGAGTGCTGTCCAAATCGCGTTAACACGCGCCCTGGAGGGCCTCTGAAAATTACGCGCACTGGAGGGGAGGCGGATTCCGCCCCTCCCCCTAAGATCTCGGCTCCTATTAAAGCTGAAGTAACGAAATTCGCAGGATGGATGGGTACGGTAGTTAACTCTATTGTGTGTAAATTTCATGAGCTTAGGTCAATATCTTCAAGGTCAAATGAGGTCACATATGTCAACATTTTCTTGTTTTGCGTGGCTTGGCTTGTAATTGTTATGGATCGCTGTGATTGTGTTTAAATGCTCCAAAATGGGCATCAATGATGTTTTGGACGTTACTAATTATGCAATGCAGATGCTAGACCCGGAATTTGACCTCAGGTCACCCATATAGTAGCACTTTATCAAATAAGTTACCTGTTCCAGTTACAGGAAGCGGGCCGCCCGCCCGACTGCTCCGTCGGGCAGCTCGGCGCAATCGGCTTTGCGAAGAAAGGAGTGAAGTACATGAATAAAGTATGGAAACGCTTAGGTACACAATGATAAACAGTAGTTTTCAGGATGTGTAGGGAGTAACATGCAAAGCGACATCAATCGCATGACAGTCATTTGCATTTATGACAACATTCCAGTTGACCAAGTTTGGTTCCATTAACCTGTCATGAACTTGACCTGACTTGACCTCGGTGTCCTAACATGACCTTCAAACTATACAGCATAACAATATCCATCAAACAAGTCGCTAGTGTTGCCAATAACACTTCCCTTTTGCCAATATACGGGAAGCGCATCAGCGCCGATTCTTGTGGTCTGGCGCTACGAAATGTTTTGATTTTAACGGCCCCTAACTCGAAAAATTTCGGCCGAATTAAGTTTTCTTGCTTTAAACGACGCGCCGAACATTTCTAAGCAGGTACGCAAAACATGGCGTATATCGACCGGTAAAATCTGGAGTTGTGTACGAAAAACCGGAGGGGTGGGCGGATTTCGCCTCCCCCCACCTCCAGTGCGCGTGCTAAGTTACTCTAACGTGAGTCGTGTTTTGTGGAATGTTGTGTTAGCGTACTTCCTCGAGGAACACGTTGCTTCTTCCGTCTATTTTATCGCTGACACTGGCTTGTGTTACGTCGCGGTGTGTGAACACTATCGATACACTATCGGTGATGGGGCGACCGCTTCGCCGCGCGCCGGCCCGCTTCGCGACCGACGAACCTCAGCAAGAGGCCAAGATTTTCCAGCGAGGTGACATTGGCTCAGAAGAAAGAAAGAGTGGAGGCTGCCGTCGACTGTTTCTGGGAAGCGCCGTTCTGGGGTATATGCCCTTAGTGGTCTCCTCTGGATCCCAGGGCATATATTTTTTTTTCACCCGATAAACAACGGGAACAACATAAACCGAAAATAAAGCATTTTGTGGATTTGCAAATCTACACTAAACATAATTACATGTCTAGGTAATGGGGGAAATTTCCCGCCCAGTTATTACGTCAAACTACGCTCTGTTGTATCCGCCACTTGGACCAAGTAGCCCGGATGAAGTGGCCATAACTTCAGCTTGAAATACTGCAAACAAGATCCTGCTTTGTGAATTCCTAGTAGTGATATCGAGCAGGAAGGTGCTGTGCATCCGGACAACAGCTTCCTTTGAATCATTTGACCTACTGAAGAAATATCTGTAAGCATTATGAAGCCAAGTTTCAGCCGTACCTATATAACCAAAATGTCTGGATACAGCGCTGAGCTTTGGCGATTTATTATTTTAAGAAGCATGGTGTCTAGAGAGAGAGTAAGCAGCTTAGTGAGCTCACCAAGGGGATGTGACGCTCAAGGAGGGGGCATCGCATCAGCGCCCCATGCGTTCCGCCGCCCCTGCCGCCATTTATCTTACAAGTATACAACCACTCATCCCATCACACATTACTTCCATTACCTCCCGCTTCCTTCTAAGGTTTCGTGTTGTGCGAGCAAGGCCGAGCACTGTTAGCTGAGCTGAGCTTCTCGCTGACGTATAAGCGAAATAACCTGGAAACAGGCTGGGGAGTTATGGCACATGCCAGAATTACGATTTCTCGGCTAATTCGACATTGCGGATTACCAGCTGGTGAGCGTGTTCCATGCCAGGTCAGCAGTCGGTGATGCTAAACTTCCGTTTGCAAACAGTTTGTAAGCCAGAAGCTGTTACAATTACAACGCTCTCACTTGTGATATTGTGATATGCGATATATTGTTATGTGAGTTGAGTGGCAACAATGTGCAGGCTACATTATTGTCTTGGTTTGGAAAATTAGCTGACATATTTTATTTTAGTGTGTGAATAAAACAACATTGTCGCAGCAAAACGTTGGAAATGCCAGCCATGCCAGCTGGACGCTATATGTGCTCAGCTGGCTCCTGTGCGCGTGAATGTTTCCAGTGACGAACAGGTAATGTAAGGAAGGTAATGGTAAGGAAGGTGAACAGGTGATCACTGACAATTACTAACGTTTTGTTCATCGTGGTCAGTGTCAATGGTGTTTTTTTTAGTTTTTCTTTTTTATTTAAAAACAGGATTGGTGCCCTTTCCCCAACGTTGTCCCATGTGTTTTCAGATTTGATATGGGATACTATAGAGATTCCAACTGTAGATGGCGTCCAAGTATGGGAAGATATATTAGACGTAATTGAAAAAGATATATTGGAAGATGGAATGTCGAAATGTGGAGGGTGTCAAATCCACAAACAGAGGCACAGCAAGGGTTCTGGTAATTGAGGCGACTCACAGCTTGTATTATAGCCCTCTAAAAAGGCCGCCACGGTTTCGTGAGGAACTCGGTTCATGGGGAACGCGGTTTTTGAAGAAATCACTGCATGCATTAGCACAGCACATCCGCGAATTTTGCTTCCGATATACTTATCCCGTGCTCAGCTAATTCTCTATCTATATGTTTAGATTTCTACACTTAGCAACGTGTTATTTTAACCGAAAATTCGTCATTTTGTACTTACCGTTGAACGAATAGTAACATTTCAGAGTCATCGGCATGCTTCACAGTATTAGTGATGGCAGAATGATCATTCCAAATGGCTGCTGACAGGGGACCGGAGGTCCAAAGCGACAGGCAGCCGGAGGTCCCAGGGGGCAGGGATATCCTCGGTGTATCTCGCACCGACCCTGACTCCGACTCCGACCTTGAATCCTGCTCCGACCATGACTCCGACTCCGACTCCAACTACGATTCCGACTCCGACTCCGACCTCCACCGCAGGGCTGAATCATACCCGCAGGGCTGAATTTGGGGTGGAGCTTGTTGGAGCCGCGCTCTACCATTTCTCCGTATCATTATTACATGTGGAGTGGTTCGTCCTTCTCAATGGTCATATTAATGATGAATCACGCCTCCACTAGTTTCCAAGTTGTTCATAGGTTTCATGTTCAACACACAAGTTTTATTAGATGTTTTGCCGACGCAAAAAGTTATGGTTTAACAATTGTAGATATGCTTTAAAATACATCGAATCTGAAAATGAGAACAATTTTTCATTTGTCCATGATTTATTGTCTGAAAATACGTGTCTACCGTGTGAAATATCAAGTGACTAAACAACGTCCTTTCTTGCCTTCGCCAACATATGTCCAAAGAATCGTGAATATACGCTTAAAAGTGCAAATAACAATTAGGTCATGTCACTGTAGGCCCGTTCTAGGATAATGCGGCAAGCATGTTTCTGCACGTTCTCAATGTCATCCGATAAATATGAAGGCAGGTCCGCTTGGAACACGGGAATTGTATACTCCCAAACTGGCCTAAAAACAATAAATACACTCACAGCACGCATGGTCTGCGAGCACAATCTGGGAGCTCAAGCGCTCCGCTTGAGCTGATTGAACAGGGTGAGGTTCATACAATCTACTTTCAGAAGGTATATTTTCAGAAGATCTACGTTCATAAGATCTATTTTCAGAAGATCTACTTTCAGAGGATCTATTTTCACAAGATCTACTTGGGGAAGGAGATGTTCACAAAATATACTTAGAGCTAGAAATGCTCATAAGGTCTACTCACAGATCTGAATGTCATACGCCGGAGCATCGATGCTCGTCGGATTGTGTCGTTCTTGTGGATATTCTACTTGAGGTCCGAATTTAGCAACACACCAAAAAGCTTGCACTCGGTTTTGTTCACAAGCGCTACACTGTTAGTCGTCGACGTGTTTCTAAACATGTGTTGTTACACGCCAGCAGTCGTTAATCATAGCCAAATGCATATTGGGCCCAATTCTCTGCCGTGCCGGACACCACAAGTCATTGCTTTCCTTTTCGATGTGATGGTGTTCGGAGATCCATTCTTCGTTCCATGAGCATGTTCAGGAATATACAGGAACAGGAACAGAAGCATCTGAGTGTATGGGATTCGTTTTTTATTTATTTCTCCAAACAGCTAAATAACCATGGCATAATGAACCTGATAACACGTGCCTGAATACACTTTAGATCAACTTTGTATGCTCATTAAATAAAATACTTCGGGAAAATATAACACACACGGATATGTTGGAGAGCTTGGGGTATCGATGGCATTCAAAACTAAATCGATGATACTTAAGATACTTAAGATACCGATACTTAAGAACATCACCTAATACCCATTGCCATCCTTAATCTAAAGATAACAAAAATAAGAGTAACACCACCAAAGTTTGATTCATTTTGTGGTCAATAATTTGACAAATGTAGTATCATATATCTAATAATCAAAGCATACCCCTACCGGATTCCGAAATCCAACTCGTAATCTATTCAGTCTTCAACCTCATTATAACCTCCTATGAATAATTGCTTACTTTGCTTGCATTGCGGGTAAACACATTTTGAACAAAATGATTGAGATTACTCATACCGTCATAAATAAAATTGTTGCTGGTACATCTTGCTCCGTCCATGTGTTATATTTTGTCATGTATTAGACATTTTAGCATGAACCCAACCATATTCTATTGTTCGATATCTAGTGGAACCAACTGAAACATTTCCTGGCAACTATTGCATTTGAAAGTCGTGCTCTTGAACACTGCATATTATGGATATGTTTGAGCTAATAGGTGATAACCATGGTCATTGATCAGCTACTGTTTTCGGCAATTTGCATGTCAAATTTCTTGTAATTATTTGAGCACTTCTCACCGAATTGTTGAATCTATATGGCAAACTTGCTGGATGCAATGTGAAAATGGGCCTTAAAATTTGCACTACTACCATCATTGGTTTTTTAGCTGTTATATTTTGAATGAACCGACCGACCGGTTGAAAGCCCGGTCGAATATATTGCAAAGACCGGTCAAAACGCCCGTCGGTCCCAACCGGCATTCTGACCGGGCTGTGGGTCCTTACATTTGCCACCTGTAGTAAGTAAATGGCAGCGCATCGATATCGATCCCGACGGCAAGCGACAGCACACCCGGGAAAAACGAGCATTACTGTCTTCGCCGGATCGGCGTTTGTGAGGCTACACAGATTGATCCCGCTATCACTCCGTAATCCATATGCTCAGAGATGCTGCCCACGTGCTACAACCTGCGAACTATGTTGTTGCGTGTAAAGAAAATATACGACCTTCAATATACCAGGAGGTGCTGAGTTGACATCAAAAGTAACGTTAAACACTCCTGACGATGGCTCCTGGCCGAAACGTTGAGTAGTAAAGTATAATCTTTAACGTTACTTTTGATGTCAACTCAGCACCTCCTGGTATATTGAAAGTCGTATATTTTCTTTACACGCAATGTCTAAAACATCTAGGAGCATCTAACAGCCATTCTTCGTTGTATTAAACAACTATGTTGTTGTATGTCTCCGCTAGGACTCCGTCTTTCTTTATTCAGTTGTATTTGATCTTGCTGTACTCCTTAGTTAAGCTTCTTCTGTTGTTTTGCTGCGCTTTCTGCTTTTCACTTTAATACATGGAATGGCGATTTTAACATAGTTTAACATAGCTTAACAATAGCTTGCTCCTTGCTTAAATCCTTTTCCGCCGTGTCTATGCTTAAAGTGTAGTCACGTTGCTGTTCTGTACCTCTCTCTCTCTCTCTCTCTCTCTCTCTCTCTCTCTCTCTCTCTCTCTCTCTCTCTCTCTCTCTCTCTCTCTCTCTCTCTCTCTCTCTCTCATATATATATATATATATATATATATATATATATATATATATATATATATATATATATATATATATATATATATATATATATATATATATATATATATATATATATATATATATATATATATATATATATATATATATATATATATATATATATATGTATATATATATATATATATATATATATATATATATATATATATATATATATATATATATATATATATATATATATATATATATATATATATATATATATATATATATATATATATATATATATATATATATATATATGTATATATATATATATATATATATATATATATATATATATATATATATATATATATATATATATATATATATATATATATATATATATATTCTCTCTCTCTCTCTCTCTCTCTGTCTCTTCGGTTTTGACTCTCGCGGTGGTAGGACGGTCCGTCCAAACAAACCAGTGAGTGTTCATACCGATCGTCATTGTCCGTAGCGTGCAGCATTTTTTTCTTAAAAATTGATGGGTTTCTGCCTCCCCGATTCGTTTCCATTGCTTGTTTCTTTCTTTTTGTACTGCTTTCTGTGATGGTCTGGATTACATCATTAGCTTCTTTCAACACGTTTATTTTTGGATACATATCTATTGGAGTCTGATTAGTGATTAAACAATTGATATCTTCCAGCGCGATGCATGCATAGTCTTAATCATATGGCACCATTCGGCACTTCCTGACTCGGGTGCTACTTTACTCTCATAGAAAGATTTTCTGGCACGTGTAATAAAATGTGGGACGCAGTTTCATGGTGATTTATGGCGTGGATTATCTTCGGATTGGTATGCACGCTGTCTTCCGGCTATAACCCGTTTCGCGTTGACGTTCATACACGGCTTATCAGTAGAATGGTGTCTGATGGTCTTTCTGGGAGACATGATTTGAATTGTTCACGCCGAACCTTGGTCGGAGCTGCTGCACGCTCGTCTAACTCGGTGCCAAGCACACCTCCGTAGAGCTATGATGGGTTAATCCTGACGAAGCCTACGCACACCTGAGTCTGTCGGAGTGGCACGAGTGACGAGTGAATGGCGGCAAGTGCACACATGTCGCAGGCTCCCGTAGCACCACGGCATGTTTGCTGCGGCCCAGAGGAGCCGTTACTCGAGTGGTTTGATAGTGCTTCATAAGGCCGGTGAAAATCATGTCAAGAATGCTGCCCTCGTGTGTAGGTGTTTGGACAATCTGCCGAACACACGATGAGATGGGGGCGCGAGATGGGAACACCTCGATGAAGGTGCGGTCGGTGGTGATGAGGCCGACGTGGGGGTGACGTAAGGTGCGGTCGGTGGTGATGAGGCCGACGTGGGGGAGACGTAAGGTGCGGTCGGTGGTGATGAGGCGACGGGGGGACGTGCGGTCGGTGGTGATGAGGCCGACGTGACGTAAGGTGCGGTCGGTGGTGATGAGGCCGACGTGGGGGAGACGTAAGGTGCGGTCGGTGGTGATGAGGCCGACGTGGGGGAGACGTAAGGTGCGGTCGGTGGTGATGAGGCCGACGTGGGGGAGACGTAAGGTGCGGTCGGTGGTGATGAGGCCGACGTGGGGGAGACGTAAGGTGCGGTCGGTGGTGATGAGGCCGACGTGGGGGAGACGTAAGCGCAGCTCATCAACCGTTGTAACGAGGAAGCCCAGCAGTCGGTCACTGAGGGGTGGGGTGTGGGGGGGGAGGCTGACAGTACACCACACACATAGCGACACCAGCGACAGAACGAGTAAGGAGAGCTTTCGTCGTAATCAAGGAGCCCAGCAGTCGGTCACTGAGGGGTGGGGTGTGGGGGGGAGGCTGACAGTACACCACACACATAGCGACACCAGCGACAGAACGAGTAAGCAGGGCTTTCGTCGTAATCAGGGAGCCCAGCAGTCGGTCACTGAGGGGTGGGGTGTGGGGGAGGCTGACAGTACACCACACACATAGCGACACCAGAGACAGAACGAGTAAGGAGGGCTTTCGTCGTAATCAGGGAGCCCAGCAGTCGGTCACTGAGGGGTGGGGTGTGGGGGGGAGGCTGACAGTACACCACACACATAGCGACACCAGCGACAGAACGAGTAAGCAGGGCTTTCGTCGTAATCAGGGAGCCCAGCAGTCGGTCACTGAGGGGTGGGGTGTGGGGGAGGCTGACAGTACACCACACACATAGCGACACCAGCGACAGAACGAGTAAGCAGGGCTTTCGTCGTAATCAGGAGCCCAGCAGTCGGTCACTGAGGGGTGGGGTGGGGGAGGCTGACAGTACACCACACACATAGCGACACCAGCGACAGAACGAGTAAGCAGGGCTTTCGTCGTAATCAGGGAGCCCAGCAGTCGGTCACTGAGGGGTGGGGTGTGGGGGAGGCTGACAGTACACCACACACATAGCGACACCAGCGACAGAACGAGTACGGAGGGCTTTCGTCGTAATCAGGGAGCCCAGCAGTCGGTCACGGAGGGGGTGGGGTGCCGGCCGACCGTACACCCACCACACACATGGCGACACCAGCCGACAGAACGAGTACGGAGGGCTTTCGTCGTAATCAGGGAGCCCAGCAGTCGGTCACGGAGGGGGTGGGGTGCCGGCCGACCGTACACCCACCACACACATGGCGACACCAGCGACAGAACGAGGAGATCAATACGGCCCGAAGGATGCCCAAAATACATCGACTTGCTTTGGAACGTCAACTGCCAGTTCTCGGTGGGGTGTGCCATTCCTCACAGACATTCCGACGTCAACGGCCAGTTCTCGGTGGGGTGTGCCATTCCTCACAGACATTCCGACGTCAACGGCCAGTTCTCGGTGGGGTGTGCCATTCCTCACAGACATTCCGACGTCAACGGCCAGTTCTCGGTGGGGTGTGCCATTCCTCACAGACATTCCGACGCCTCCATCCGGGCCGGTGCCGCCGTTCCATGCCAGTTGAGATGCAAGTCCGGTTCAGTTGTTCGGTTATCGCCAGGCTTCAGAAACGGCCGCCGCTGATGGGCATGACGCCAGTGGTCGGATTTGTTCGCCTCGAAAGACGCATCGGTGAGCAGAACCGACGGGTGGGCGTAGGGCGCCGTAGAGGCGCGTCAAAGACGATCAGCCGTGGGCCCCGGGAGGCTGGGCCCCGAGGCTGGGCGTAGGGAGGCTGGGCGTAGGGTGCCGTGATGACGCGTCCAGGACGATCAGTCGTGGGCCCCGGGCGGGTGGGCCCCGACGGGTGGGCGTAGGGCGCCGTAGAGGCGCGTCCAGGACGATCAGTCGTGGGCCCCGGGCGGGTGGGCCCCGACGGGTGGGCGTAGGGCGCCGTAGAGGCGCGTCCAGGACGATCAGTCGTGGGCCCCGGGAGGCTGGGCTCCGACGGGTGGGCGTAGGGTGCCGTAGTGACGCGTCCAGGACGATCGGTCGTGGGCCCCGGGAGGCTGGGCCCCGACGGGTGGGCCCCGACGGGTGGGCGTAGGGCGCCGTAGAGGCGCGTCCAGGACGATCAGTCGTGGGCCCCGGGAGGCTGGGCTCCGACGGGTGGGCGTAGGGTGCCGTAGTGACGCGTCCAGGACGATCGGTCGTGGGCCCCGGGAGGCTGGGCCCCGACGGGTGGGCGTAGGGCGCCGTAGAGGCGCGTCCAGGACGATCAGTCGTGGGCCCCGGGGAGGCTGGGCTCCGACGGGTGGGCGTAGGGTGCCGTAGTGACGCGTCCAGGACGATCGGTCGTGGGCCCCGGAGCTGGGCCCCGACGGGTGGGCCCCGACGGGTGGGCATAGGGCGCCGTAGAGGCGCGTCCAGGACGATCGGTCGTGGGCCCCGGGAGGCTGGGCTCCGACGGGTGGGCGTAGGGTACCGTGGTGACTCGTCCAGGACGATCAGTCGTGGGCCCCGGGGGGGCGACGGGTGGGCGTGGGATGCCGTAGAGGCGCGTCCAGGACGATCAGCCGTGGGCCCCGGGCGGGTGGGCCCCGACAGGCGGGCGTAGGGTGCCGTGGTGACCCGTCCAGGACGATCAGCCGCGGGCCCCGGGAGGCTGGGCCCCGACAGGTGGGCGTAGGGTGCCGTGGTGACGCGTCCAGGACGATCAGTCGCGGGCCCCGGGAGGCTGGGCCACGACAGGTGGGCGTAGGGTGCCGTAGTGACCCGTCCAGGACGATCAGTCGCGGGCCACGGGAGGCTGGGCCCCGACAGGTGGGCCCAGACGGGTGGGCCCCGACAGGTGGGCCCCGACAGGTGGGCCACGACAGGTGGGCCCCGACAGGTGGGCCCCGACAGGTGGGCCCAGACGGGTGGAACCCGGGCGGGTGGATTGGGCTGGGACGAGAATATCCAATCCTCAAAGGATGAATGTGCTGTTGTGAGGCTTATTCCAATGCAGGTGCACCTCACCGATGTCCATTAAGGTGTGACGTCAATGAGCCCATCTGCAAACTGAAGGTTCCTGATTAGATCTAATCGGTATGTGCATCAGCTTAAATAGATGGCGGTACAAGAGCGGTGGACCAACATGAGTGGCATTGCACAATGCCACTCATGTCCCCTTAGACATCAACATTGGACATTGGCCATGCGCACTGTGTGCAAATAAGGAGCCTAAAAAGGCCTCACGCCCGATAACATCCTGACAATTTGCTTCTACATCAGGAGATAACCAAACATGGGGCATGTGCTGGCAATGCGCCTGGCATAACTTCCAACCTGACCTTTGATCAAAAATGCATCAAACATATGGTTTAGCAACTCGAAGGTTGCAGCGAGTTGAACTCTAGCTTCGTGACGCGATCTAAAAGCACAAAACGATGACAAGATTATATTTGAGACCTGTCATTTTCTTAAATATTTCCAGCTGCAAAACCTTCATTTCTATGCTGAATATGTGGGTACTTTTGTAATTTCGGAGAATGAAGTGTATGCCTCATATGCATATTGAACTTCAAAGAATCATAGCCAAGCAAGTCGAGCTCATTGGCGGATTCAGGAAGGAGGAAACTGTGGGCATGTGCTTCCCCGATAGAGATGTGACACCCCTTCGACTGGACTGGAAAAGGCTCAAGCACATCCCTGTCCACCTTTAGGATGCTAGAGGCACCTTACCCCTCCCCTGCTCAACGAGCTTCTCAGCCGATGGCGCCTCTCAGAATAGAAAGGGCACCGCTCTCCGGAGAAATAGCGCCCTTCCAGAACAAATGCCCCCGATCAAAATTCCTGGATCCGCCCATGGTCGAACTCTTGCTTTGTGAAATAAAATACGAGGAATGTTTTGTTTTGAACATGTTTTGCTTGGGTCTTTCATACTCTGGCATATATCGAGCAGTAATAACGCCATTCTATGTTGAAAGATGTATTTTTGTGCTTTTAGAAGATTAAGCATACACCTGATCTCAGGGCCCCTCTAAGATGCTAACTGCAGGGTCGTGCCCCCTCGCACTCATGACTGCGGTCACCTCCCAGTCAAGTCGCATGTCACATTGCTTAAGCATTACTGGGTGGGTGGGGAGCTCGAAAGGCTGGAATTTTGCTACATTGGAGCCAATTGTAGCACTCCCTCCCTTCCCAGTCAAATATTGCTAGAAGAGGTCCTACATTATACACACATTGATCATGAATGGATTGTGGTGTCCATAGGTTGAAAATTAAAAGGAGGTGCTGTGAGGAGCAAATCACAAATGGCGGAGTGTCTTCTTGTATTTCCACCCCCGTCTGCTCACCCAAAGTAGATCTAGATCTACTCAAGGTAGATCTACCGGGAAACGCTGCATCACTGGCGTCATAAAATCACGTTGTATTGAAATCAGGCATCTCACAACTAACCTTGCTTGCATTTTGTGTATTTTGTGGCTTGAATATATCCATGACATGATGTTACCACTGGCTTTATCTGGTGACCCCCACCCCCACCTGCCACAGAAAACGCTCTGGGACCAACGAATTCCTCTCGGGCATAACAGTTGTAGTTGAAGATCCTAAATATACACATGGAGCCCTAAAAATGCACCGGAGGCCCTCAAAGAGTGCCTGGCCCTCAAACACACACCAGGGCCTCAAACACACATCAGGGCCTCAAACACACACCAGGGCCTCAAACACACACCAGGGCCTCAAACACACACCAGGGCCTGAAACACACACCAGGGCCTGAAACACACACCAGGGCCTCAAACACACATCAGGGCCTCAAACACACACCAGGGCCTCAAACACACACCAGGGCCTCAAACACACACCAGGGCCTCAAACACACACCAGGGCCTCAGAGGCGGCGTGAGAGTCTCAGTCCGGGGCCTCCAAAGGCGACTTGATTATAAAGCAAAACGCACCGAGACATGAAATAAACACATCGGTGTCTTCAAAAACATCCCGGTCCCTCAAAACCACCATGGATCCACAACACCGACGAAGCTCTAATAACGTCAGGGTTCCAGAGACGTGATGGGTTCGAAAATAATATGCTGAGTCCCTAAAGCACATCAGTAGACGAAAAAAATGCAACCGGCGATAAAAAGATCACCGATGCAGCGCATCGTTTCAGTTGTCAATCTGGGAGCATATGTAAACAGAAAGATGAAGTACGTTGATACTCATAAGGGTATTTGGTTTTCATTTCCACCCGAGAAGTCGGGAACAAAATAAATAATCTTCGACTTGAATCATTAAATTTCCCCAGGGAAACCGCATGCGAAGAATTCCATGATGTTAAATATGGCACGAGAACATCATATGGAAGCACCTTTCTTTGATAAAACAATATCTTTGACCTTTGTATATCTTTGATCAAACAATAAGCAATTGCAATAGTCGTTCAACTTTTTTAGTGACGGGGTTGTCTTGACCGGGTAACCGGACCGAGCGATCGCTATGCAGAAAAAAATAAACTCTCATAACCGATGAGGAGACTGAGTCGAAATAGGTCACGTACTGAGCGTTTCCCATGGCAGGGGAGCTGTCCTTCCCTGTAAGGGTCGGGTTAGTGTGGTTGGATTTTGCGTACAGTGAACATAGAGGCGCGCGTCAGCAGATAGGAGTTATTGGGTTTGCGAACCAGTGCTAACGCGTAGCAACTGTTATGATCATGTGTTTCATTATCGTTTGTAGTTGGTTAAGGAGATAATCTCTCAGGGATATCTCCAGAGTGAGTCGTCCATTGTGGACATGGAAAAGGCGACCCTCTTGATCGCCAAGAGCTTAAAAGGACAGTGGGCTAAGGACAGTGGGCTAAGGACAGAAGGACAGTGGGCTAAGTGTTAGCGAATCCGGGACACGTTCAAGAAGTTAGTGTGCGACTTCTCTTTCGGGAGACGAGGTGTTCTCCTTGTCCCTGAAGCGTGGTGACCACGTCGTGAGTGATGATGAAGCCGAGATCGACCGTGATGACGAAGCCGTAGAGGGGGGGGGACGACCGGCTAGAGTCTACGATCTGCTCATCGACCGTTCTCAGTGTCGGGCAACCTCAAGAGTTGCTCAACAGCACAGTTTTCTGCAGCTCGTGGGTGGTGCCAGGTAAAGTGCTCGTGCTGCGACAGATAGGGAAATCACCGAGTCGGCCGAGCAAGAATCGCCGGGCTCTCAGGAGCTTTAACAGAAGCACAAGGTGGAATACAAGAAGCTGAAGTGAGCCAACCTGAGTGCGTGTCAGGAGAGCGGGCGCTGACGATGTGTGTCAGCGACTTGTCTGTGCACGGCTACCATATGGTCCGCCAAGTGACGAAAGATGTGGCGAAGACAGACAGCCTGCCCGCCTATGGATAGGTGCATGAGGCCAAGGTAGAGTGCTATTCGGCAGCCAGCAGCATGCAATTCATCGAGACGTCAGCTGCGGTGACCCTGCAGGCTGTCCTGCATTATACGATGCAGCGGCTGGTGGCATGCCTGCCGTCTGTCGGACGGCACGGCCTTTGCTCCACCTGCCCACCAGCAGTGGACGTCATCCAGCACCTACACTTTACACTTCGGCGGTGCTTCACGTCAAATGGGGATTTACCACAGAGCAATATGTATGCAAACATATGGAAACGGTGATGAAGCTGCAGAACAAAGTATGTTCTGTGCCAATCTGGTGCCTTTGTAACTGACGGTAGGTGGTACTTGCGTCTGGGCCAATCTAACACCGTCCTCAATCAACTTTTGCCGGCCGTTGTGGATCCAGTACAAGCGCAAGACAGCGGAGGCCTCTCGGAAAGAACGCGACAGCGTTGAATCAGAGATACGTCTGTTGAGGCCGACCTACGTCACCCCAAGAGACGGCACCAGTCTCAAAGTGGGGTACAATCTTCAGCTCACCATGATTGACAACAAGATGGTGATCAATGCCGGCAGCAGCATAACATGCACCATCTGTGGGTGCACACCTCGTCATATCAATGATCTGTCTGCCGCCGTGGCTCGACCTGCCCGTGAGGGTACATACGAGCTCAGCCTCTTAACTATACATAAATATATTCAATGCTTTGAGTGCCTTCTCCACATTTGGTACCGCTTAGAGGTAAGAATGTGGGCAGTGGCTGGCGAAGAAAACAAGATGCGTGTGAAAGGAAGGAAGAATGCATTGTAGCATCAGTCCCTGGATAGACTGGGTCTTGTCGTGGATCAGCCACGCACGGCTGGTTCGGATACGTCTAACGACGGGAACACGGCTCGACGTGCCTTCAGAGGCCCAGCTGCATTCAGCGAAATCGCTGGGATCGGCGAGGGTCTCGTCGGCCGTCTTTCAGCGATTCTCGCTACTCTGCAAAAATACGAGTTCTTGGATCCCGACCGGTACCACAAGTACGCCGTGGATACAGCTCAGCTGATGGTCCAGCTGTATCTATGGTTCCAGATGCCCGCCTCCGTGCACACGCTCCTGATGCACGGTGCCACTGCGATACCGTCTCTTCTTCTTCCGATCGGCATGTACGGTGAGGAGGTGCAGGAGAGCCGGAATAAACAAAACAGGGAACATCGACTCAGATAAGCCCCCAAGACATCACGAACCGACATTATCAAGGATCAACTTCATCATCTACTGATCACTAGCCGCCCGAAGACGACTCGTAGCATCAAAGGCATTGAAAGACCGCTGCGGGCCCGAAATATCCGAGAGACATCCATTCAGCTGACATCAGTCATCTGCTGGTATCATCTGAGTCAGATGGGGAGAGAGGGCTGGAACAACGTGCTTCAGAAGATGAAGAGGAGATGAGTGGTGGAGAGGATGCTAATGAGGTAGAAGTTCTGGAAGGACACGATATGTCAGTGAATGATATAATGCTTGCCGAGTACTACGGGCTGTTGAATGAATATAAATATCTGAGAGCATTCAATAGATAGCAAATGGCATGATATGGTTCTTAACTACGAGTAAATTTTGTCATTGCTTAGTTCTGGTCTTTTGTGTTCTATGTTTTTAGGGTGGCTACAGTATTTTACCATGCGTTCAGGGGAAGTACCATACATTCGAGCATGTGCATTCCAACATGTGCATTGCTGCATATGGAATTGGCCGGCTGTGACGTCACTCCAGACGTTATATGTACGGATTATTTCTGTGAGCCATAACTTAAGGGTAAGTTTTGGCCTAATTTCAGCCACTTAGGACAAGGAGATCTCGGATCTATTCGGCGTAGGTCACATTTATAGTGCAGAATGCTCGCATAACAAGCTCTAGCTAATAATTATCAAATATATGGACTCTCATGAACTCCGCTTATGAAGTCATCATGATGTCATCCTGCATGGCCGGACGTTAATCTTTTAAACCAACATTCCCTTGGTATTCATGTAGGTGTGTGCAAAATTTGAGCTGCCTTCCTCAATTGGTTTTCGAGATATTTGACGCAAGCAAAATGAGGTGAGAGGAATGCTCCCTCTCCTCTGGCAGGTATTACCTCTGACATACCTGAGTTAAGCAATATTTAAGACAACAGAGCCTCTCTATATGTTCCAAATTTGTTGCTCTTTTGATTAAGACCAGAATCGTCCCTCTAACTAGCATATTTTGTCCGCAGTGATTTCCGGCCATGTTTCCCTAGAGTTATCACAGTGTGTTATCACAGGCGTCATATAAATATATGCGCGAAATTCGAAAGTTTGACATTTTGCTGTGATTTTTACATGTTCAATGTGGGCAGCGTGGGCTGCCATATCAAGTGATGCCTACCAAAAAAAGACTTGGAACATGTGGGAGAGGGTTGAAATCCGGTGACTCAGAAACGATTATGGAAGGTAGGGTCCCTCCACAAGAATATTAGGTTGTCAGTACTTATTTTAATTCAAAGAGAACGAAATCGCGTGACTTTTTTGTAATATGGTGGTAGGTTAGTCCTCTCCAAATCCGCTTGCCTCCTGACGCAAATCCTAGGTACGCCATTGCTTAGCATCAAGGCTGGAGAACTAGAGGGGTCTGAGCCGGAAAATTGTCCGACTGAATTGGGAAGATGACAAATTATCATCAGCAATGTATCAAACCAGGGGGAGGGTCCAGACACACCGACCAAACCGATATTTTTAGCCATGCTCAGAATGAAAGTGTAAGCTGAAGACGAACGCATCATAGCAAATAATTGAAAGGCAGACAAGTTGTATCGTTTTCATAGTAGATCAACATAACGTTTTAGTGTTGAAGAATATTACATTTTTATGTCGGAATTTTATAGTGAGTAAATGGTATGCTTATTAGATGCGTGGCGCAACAATTTGTGTCGAATAATATTAGATTCAAAATCCTTATGTGTCTTAAGGACTGTTTTGTGACGATCAGGTCGTCGCCATCAGTGTCTCCAATACAAATAGGGAGTCGTAAGAAGTGGTTTATTTTCAATTAATGTTATGCAAATGAAACAGGTGTTCTAAGGTGATGTGAACTGCCCATGTGACCTTAGCTAAGCAGAAAAATAGCTGATGGTGTTTCGCTATATGCAAAAAAAAGCATTTAGTGAACAACTGATCGTTTGACCAGGCTTTGACTGGGCCCCAGCCCGGCTTGGTCACATCAGACCAGCTGGGCCCGCGCTTCGGTCGCAGCATTCGACTCTTCGCCACCTCCAATCAGCACGCAGTTGGGGAAATCTACGGCGACATCAGCGGCTGCTCCACGATCTCGTTCGGGCTTGGAAATGCACACCGCCCGGGGCGCTCGATTCAGCCTCTCGCCGTCGAGTCCCACAGGTGATCGTCGTCAACAACGGAACGAATTTGCGGGGAGCACCCGCCGCGGTTCTGGCCGTCAACGGTGTTGACTGGAAGTTAAATATAGAGAGGTTCCTTGATGGGATGGGTTTTCGGGAGAGACGTAATGCTGCGGTGACGAAAAAGGCGCCGTGCGTGGGACTGGCGCCGCGGTTCTGCACGCTATCTCGGGAGGCGCTGGATACGCTAACGTGCAAGATCCTGGTTGAAACATTCAGTGGGCCGACCGAGAGAGATAGCCTGCACCGCGGTCCGCGAGTCGGATCGGCGGGCTGGCAGCCAGGCGGTGCCAAGCGCGTGGCCCGCCCTGAATATCGTCCCATCGAAAATGTCAGTCCGCCCTGTCCATCGCGAGTGCAGTCCGAACTGTTCAGTGCGTGCTGGACGCGCGACATGCCAAGCTCTGCATCGCAACAAACTCTGCAAGGCGAGTGTGTTCGGTTTGCGGTGAATCCCGGCGGCGCTATATTTTCCAGACGTGTGTACAGGTACACACACGGCATCGCTACGGCGCCAGCGGGTCGTCCAGCCGGAACTTGACAAGTAAATTTATAACTTCACGGTGTGGCGAAGTGTGGCGTTCGTGACGACCGTGTGGCCTGCCGGCCGGGTCGGACGTGCCGTACACCCGGCGCACTGCCAGGTGGGCCCAGTGCAGCGCCTACAGCGTGTTTATGCCGCTCGTGTCAGTGTGCAATACAAACAAAGCTTCGCAAAGGTCTCCACGCGGAGCCATGCAATCGATAAGCCAAGCGCGAGCAACACGACCCTGTCAGCGCGGATGTCTGGAGTGGTGGGTTCACCGGCGTCCAACAGTTGGTCGCGTGTCGGGCACTGGCGCATCTTTTGCATCGACCGCTGCTCCTCCCGCCTTCTGGGAACACCCGACGTGCTGGTTCGATCGTCCTTGCCGTTCGTCATTCTAATGCGTTTTCAAATTGCATTCAGAGCAGTCGTGTAAAACGTGAAGGGTACTCAGTATGCATCGGTGCCGAGATCGATGATTCACCAGGGAGGCACTGCCGCTTTTCGCCATTATCGCAGGCTGATAGGGTCTGCTATTCGTGTAGTGACAAATTCCGGAGCCGGCATGGTGGGTTGATAGTCAGGAAAGGTTAGGCTTATTTACGCTTTGCATCCTTCTAATACCCATATTTTCTAAGAAGGCAGTGGCGGATCCAGGAATGTTCATGGTGGCACATGTCTTCGAATGGGCACCTTCGGCAACGAGCTTCTTTAAAAGGGGGTGGGGTACAGGCGACCATACTGGAGGGTATTTCATTTCCTCTGAAACGTTTTTGGCTGAAAATGGCGTTCGGTAGGCCGGGATGCACCCGGATCTTCCTGAAGTGTCGCCTTTCCCGGAAGGAGGGAGCCATCTTTTCATGGTGTGTGTTTGTGGAAGGGGGAGGGGACATGTCCCCAGTCCACTCGATATCTGTCTCTGTGAGAATGGTAGGGACATTTCGCTGAATTTGGTGATGAAGCATTCCATGTCGTTGGCTCTTTTTACCGTAACAGTCATATGCGGAAGTGTTAAATATCATATTCAAGGCCAAGCTCTTTTCTTAGGCTTATGTTAGGCAAGGCTAACATGTTATATGTATGCAACAAAACCTGCTAGTCGTAAGCCATGGCTAACGATTCTGTGTTACGGTGTGGAGCAGCCTCGGATTTTATTAGCCTAGAATATGCGAGTTTAGCCAAGAATATGCGAGTTTAGCCCAGGCTGACTGCTAGCCGAAGACAAGCAAGCTTAACACATGCTAACTGTTAGCGCAGGCTGCCTGGTGCACATGGCTGTAAGATTGGAAATCAACACTAAAGATACCAAATTCACATATTCAAAAACACCGGAGGTTTTAGCAGCGTTTCCAAAAGTACTTCAAAGATTGCACAAGGACCAGTCAGAAGCTAATAGCAATATGCACTAAAGGACCCTTTGGCCACATAGTCATCGAAATCCGGAAGTTTTCAAAACATGTGGTGAGTTGGACCTGTAACGGAGGAAAGTGCCCGACTACATTTCCGTGTAAATAGCCGTTGTAAAGTAGGCGAATATCCCAGTTATTCCATTGCACTTACTTTGTTAAAGAACGGTTATGGTTCACGATCATGATTAAGAGTAATGTAGCGTTCAGTGTATGCCTTTCTTGAAATGCATAGCCTATGTCGTTCAAATTTAACTTCGTGATACCAGAACGTCGCAACAGGTCCCCTTCAAAACCGTTTGCCTCCTGACACAAATTCTAGGTACGCCACTGCTAGACATAAAAACGTGAGTGTGAGCAATCCACTAGAAACATTTTGTTTTGATCCACTGTTGTGTTGTGTATTTGCTGGCACATGGTTTCACATATTAATGCAACTTTCGGCATTATACATTCCCGATTTCTCCTGGTGTAATGTAGTTTATGCTGCAGTGCAGGATGGTGTATGAAGATGCATGTGTGTACGGAGAAGCTGGACATACTAAAGCGGAAAAGAACGTGACTATATTAAAGGACTTGTTCATAACCTGTTGTAACGTGTGGTTGCACTTACGATATATTGGTATTATCATAGTGTACACTATGGCAATGTCGATGGGAAATGCAACGTATAGTCATTCTGAAGCTGAATGTCCAATATGCACGTTGGTTGGGAATATACATTACGAATATCGTATGCCGTAGCATCTCTTAGACATAAGCACGAGCATTTCGGGAATGAGTTTGGAGCGCTGCAAGCCGTGTGAATGTATTTGGGAAGTGATCCAGCCCTAGGGAATTTTTAAGTTCCCAAACATAAACATTGCATGGTTTTCAGAAAGGAGGTGTTTTCTGACATGAAGGTTTAGTTTTTAGCTTTATGTATGTTTCCATAACACTGCCCCATGTTAATGAACCAGGACAAATGAACAAAAGTATAGATTTTCACTTTGTGCCTTCTGTAATTTAATTGATGCAGCTTCTTCACAGCTCTGTACAACAGCACACTGTAAGCGTGTACACAATGTTATAAGTATTCTAAGCCTTAACAGCATTGTGGTAACATAACAACCGTAGATAAACACCACAGCAATACGCATGCTGTGACCGAAATGAAATCAGGCACGACCGCTGTAAACCCCACGCTGAACCCCATCTGGTTTTTCCATTCCATTTAATGTCACCGTTAGTTTTTTTCCTCCATTAAAAAAGAGCAGAAGACGCAGTTCATGGCTTCCTTGCCCAGGCTGGTAATGGATGCATCGCCTTTCACCTATTGTGCTGTTGCAGACGTTGCATTCAACGTTCTGTCTTTCGCATTGTTTTGCTACTGTGTCCATACGCTAACGACATCATCTCATACATCAACGGCATATGGAAAAAATAGATCTACAATTGGCCCGTATGTAATTGGAATACACAGATATTTTAAACTTGTTTAGCTCTCGGCTTTCAGCCTCGTGTCGAACAATTTTAAATGACCTCGGTTTTCTAATTACATTTCCCGGTCCCGTGTGGTTATATATCCCCGCCTTGCTCGACAAAGCATGCAATTCTACCGATAATTTTGACGTATGTAATGAGAGAAATATCACTCTTCACTGTCGCTACTGACTTAGTAGGTGAAGTAGGTGCAGTCCAAAGTAAGCAATGTCGATGGGAAAGACAGCACATCCTACAATGTTGCAGAATTATCAGTCATAATTATCAGTCTTCTTATCAGTTCGTGATGAATCAGTGATAGATGCCACTGTCAGATGAATCTGTAATGCGAGTTATCACACATGGTATGATACCTGTTCGCTTATCGCATAATTGGTTTTCGCTTCGCAACATAAAACGTATGACTGAGATATACCATAGAGTTTTCGTCTGCGGCGATGCACATGTTCCGTTCATTCAGCGAAGTTATCCTACCCTATGGCGGGATAAATATCAATTCCACGCTCTTTTCCCGCTCACTGTTGTATAATTTTAACACGTGAAATATAATCAACAATGTGGGAAAACAAAAATGGCCGTGTTCAAAATCACTATCCAAACATTATAAATTTATCAACCGAAGTGCTATGCCTCCCGCTTGAGCTCACGTCTAGATCGTACTGCAGCATGTGGTAGATAAATGCATGCCCATATGAAACCACGGTCGTGGTTTCAAGATAATGGTGGTGGTCGCTGTTTCAAGATAATTTCAAGGTCTGCCTATCCGAAAACAACCTCAAATCTTGTTTTGCTACGACCAAGCAAAGCGTGCACTAATTTCACGGTGGCTTTATATTGTATCACTCTGCCCGAAGCTTCTTGGCTATGTTTTCCCAACATAATCTCTCCATCATTTTGCATAAGTACGGTGAACACACAACACCAACGGTTCCTGGATCGACACGCTACCCGGCGACAAATTGTTTTTTTTTTCACTGTGGGAAAAATAGCAGGTGTTGAGGCTGCGGGATTTTTTTTCTTCAATTCCAGACTCCATCACAACATTTCTTATGCTATATCACGTGAGGCCATTCATCGCATTGCGATTCAATCAATTGGATAACTAGGTATCTACTTGATACCTAGTTATACGAGCCCGGTAGCGCATTGTCACGACAAAGGTTGCTGACAAATATTTTGCCCGAGTGCGTAGGGGAAAAGCTCACATTCTTGATCGGCAGAAATAATGAAGATGATTTATCTAGCTCGAATGTGGAAAGATCATTTACCACATACAATTCCGTTCAGCGAAGCATGTAGGGATGTCAGAAGCTCCATAATGAAAAATATCAATGACATTTTGACAATTGCACATGGAATAGAAAGCAAAGGATGCATACATTATTCTCGAATTTAGGAAAGCAGGAGGCTGCAGAAAACAGAAGAGAATGTCTGACTCAAACAGGAGTTAACAGAAATGGAACTATATACTTATTAATCCAGACTCCAATCACTCATGTCAAGATCTGAACATATGGCGGCAAAGTTGAAGATTCTAAAGCCATTCAGGATGAGAAAGCTCGCACAACATAGCTGAACAGATCGGAAGAGCTGAATAACGCTCATACAAGAGGAGGAAATAATTCACGCTGAAGAAAGCAAACTAAAACGCGGGTTTTCTTGTGCAGACCTGTGCTATAGCAACAAATGACTTTTGCTCTTGTTGTGGGTACCATTAGCGATCCTTGCCCCCTGAATGAGACTGCTTCATGTATTTTTGGTTGCGACCAATAAACATTCTAAAACAAGCACTTTAAACATGCTCATCAGAGCCTCGACAAGATGCTGCCTGCTCCTGATCCAGTAATTTTGGTGAGGATGCGTTCCAGATAATATTCTCATGAAAATACCAGCCCATGCTTCGGTCTACCATCTAGTTCTCCGAGACTGTAAGAGAGATCCGATGCTTACCGCTGTAAGGTCTGAAAAGAATAAGTCCCTGAAAAGGCCGGGATAGTGTATCGTGGTGGTCCCACGACAAGTCCGATCTTCCGTCTCGGTATGCGAACGTACAAAGATAACGGTCCGAATGTGCAATGTTTTTCAGTGTAGGCCGTGAGGGCAAACGGCGCACCAATATTCGCCATATGAAAAGTGAACTCCTTCGGATGTGACACACATCACGTCCTCTCCCCTCGCAGACGGCGGCGCCAATCTCGGCTGGGCGAAATTCGCCGGCGACCGGGGCCGAGCCGGACGTATCTCGACACAATTGAATCACCTGCAGCGCGTATTGTCGCCGGCCGCGTGGACGGCGACTCGGACACGGGCCCGAACCCAATTTGGTCGAGTTGGCATATTTGTTGGACTGGCGCCGCGCCAAGGCTCGCCGCCGAAGAAAACGCGTCCGCGCTCGACGCCGTACCTGCCAGCCTCCGTCGCGAAATCTTGCCGGGCAGTTCGGTTGGACACGTTTAGCTGGTTTTGGAGTTTAAGCTGTATTTGGTGGTACTAATAAAAAATAAAAATAGATAAATAGCAACGCATCTATTGCCGTCAAGGCCCATGTGGACATAGCGGCGCAGAAGCGATGCGCTTCGTGCAGAACGTTACAGCCGTGCCCAAAACCCCATTAAGGGTGTGATTGCATTACACTCTAACGGTATAAACATGTAAATTATTCCAGTGGATGGACCAACTTGCTGCCCAGATCAGATTAAAACACCACACAAAAATCAGCTAAGTGTGTTCAACTAAAGCTGTCCTGAAAGACTGGAAACGGTCGCTGTTTATTGTATTTTTTTCAGGTCAAGACATCATCAGCTCCAGCGTGCAATCGTCTCACGTTCTTACCGACTGATACTCTGACTTCACCATCTGATGACAGTCTCCGACACACAACCTTTTCATGGTGTGCGTATCACTGGTTCTTGTGCGCTACGATTTTGTACGCTCGCTGACATCACCGAATCCAATGCGGCACTGGCATAACTTTGCCAAAGGCCCCTGCTGACAGGTATATGTCATCCAAAGGCCCATGCTGACAGGTATGTGTCATCCACAGGCCACTTCACTCGCAACTATGTCGCCCACGGACAATCTTCCTCCTGCAAATGGCCGCCGGATGTTTGGCCTCCAACCTTGCTCACTCCGAAAATTGTCTACGACGTCATTCAGAAATGCCTGGGACGTTATTAAATAGCATCGGGTGGATATTACCCCGAGGCTCTGCTTTTATCTCTTTCCTTCCGGACATATTACAGTTGACAAAGTGGCAACTGGGAGCGATTAGCCGACTCCCTTCACAGTTGGTATGGATGCGCCGGTAGCATAGGCGAGGAGTTTTCGGCCCAAACAGTCAGATTCTGTTATCAATGACGACGGATGTGACATCTGAGGCCCTCGTGACAATCATTTTGTTATGTATCGTCACTTACCGGTCCAATTTGGGTCATGCATAAAATACCGTTCTATTGTGCGTCTTTCGAGAATCAATACACCAATTTCAAATAAGCCGAGACTAAATAAGCTCCAGTTAATAGCCAATTTCCTGATGTTGTTCGAAACGCATTCATCTCCTCGGTCCTGATGCGATATTCGGATGTAATTCATGCAGGGAAGTGAGCCCCACGCTGCTGCATGCAGATGCTCTTATTCAACGTGGATGTTTATTTGTTGGTGGAGGTGCAGGCCACAAAATTGCATTTGACGTGCTGAGACAACGAAAGGACGTTAAGGTCTGAACATAAATGACGGAAACACGGATTAGAAACTCCTCTGAAATGTGCGAACACCGTGTGACTTAGTATGGCTTTCTCTCAATCTCTGCGACGCAGCTACCAAAGTGGCCCTTCGGCAAAGGACAATGACCCTTTTCAAATTGCAGACATAGGAGAGATTATGTTTTTGATTTGTGTTTTCTGTGGCATTCATCAATGTTGTGCGAATATAACACGGTGTACATGTCTTGAAGATATCGCCAAACAGTTAGGTGATCGACAACAATGAGAGGGAAATTGATATTGAAATTAAAACGTTTCGGTATATTTACCTACGTTTCGGCTACTGCCTTCATCAGGGTTCTGATGAAAGCAATAGCCGAATTGTTGGCAAATATTCCGACATTTTTTCAATTTAATTACCAATTTACTTCACATTGTCACCGATTATCCAAATGTCACAACATTGCAATCAATATCGCAAGCATGGTGGGGGTAATGACTAGTCCCAAACCGATATTCCTGAAGGTAGGCAAAATGTGGCATGTAATGATATGATGATGATGATGATGATGATGATGTGAACCTGCTCCACTTGTGAGAACTTTGATTTGGTTCCGAAAATTGGTATATTATGTATTTCCGGACCGCAAATTAATGATTGAGGCGACCGGTGGCCCCCTTAGCATATAAAAAGTGACACCTCTGCTGTCTTTGTCTGCCAATGCGAGCATCCCTTCTGCAGAAGTAGCAGTGACGATGGTGGTGGTGGCGGCAGGTCGCCACCGCCACCGGCGGGCCGTCACCGCCACCTTGCCTTTGCCACTTGAAATTGCCACTTCTAGGGCAGTCGCCAGTGGCGACTGCCCTGGAGGTGGCAATCGCAACAACGGAAAAGAATGTGGCAAAAAGAGCAGGAAGAACAGCAAGGAGAACCGGAAACAACAGCGGCAAAACTGTCAATAGCATGCTCTTAAGGTAGTCTCCCGCCGAGAAGTAGCGATGGCCGGAACCAGTCGAAGCTCAATTGAGGGTGGGGCGAGTTGGAAGATGTGGAAGGAAGACTATGCTACAATTTAGACCATGACTATAAGTTGAAAATTACTGTTATAGGCATTTCACATGGCGGTTTCAGCATAACTGCAAACAAAAAAATATGGAAGCTGAAAAGAACATCAGTGGGGTGTTGGTATTCCTGTCAATAGAGGCGCCACCACTGCAAGGCTCTACCGCAGGGACTTGGCGAGGGCTAACACCACCAATTCGTAATGGGTATCGATGAAAATGGCACCAGTGGACTCAGGATGGACGGGCGAGTCTGTAGTGCATGCTGATTGGCACACACTAAAGCCTACGCTTTCAGTGCGGTGAAGAGATCGGACGCTCATTAATTGCACGACTTTTGACAATCTCACGACTTTTGACAATATCTCACGACTTTTGACGATTTCTCACGACTTTTGACAATATCACGCAACTTCTGACAATCCCACCTGCGATGCGGCACGGTTAAATGTTATTCAATCGCAGCCAACCTTCGCACATTTTGTGTTTAGCCGTATTGGCACAATTTGACTGGTAATCCCTTACGAACTCGGAATTGTATGGCATAAGAACAACCATAGAACAATGGTAAATGGGTGTTAACTGTAACACCCATATGACTAATTACCTCATGGAATTTTGATCTGCAATCGGTCATGTGATTTACTACTTGATCTCGTATTTGAATCATCAATCAATTTTGCTGCAAGGCTGTTGTCTTATTCTACCTCTCGAAGTAGAATAAAGGAAATATTTCGATTGATTTGGCCAGGTTGCTTTGCCTAAGCATTTGACAAATCATCAAGACGCCTCAGATCTACGAACACACCAAACCCCAGAGCACATCTGGGCCTGATTATGCAAAGAAAAGACAGCATGTACAGCGCCATATGCAATATATATTCACCATTTTGCTAGTCTGTGAACCTTTCTTTCCTTTCATTTATGATGTCCTGGCTGCTGCCTTGTCCTGACTGCTGATGTCCTGTCTGCCATGTCCTAGATCTCCTGATGTCCTGCGTGTGCATTCACTTGACGTTGCCTTCTATGACTATGCAGGATAGACGTGACTGTGAGACCGCCAACGGCCGGTGCCAACACGCCCGGCCGTTTCAGCCAGCTGGATGTCAGGACCACCAATCACGTGTCGGGCGCTACGTGACGAGTACAAGAATCGCTTCGGCGCCGCCGCCAGTGCATGTGCCTGCACCCACCACACATGTCTGGCGTGTCTGCATCGGCACGACCAGGGATGTAAATTCTCAAAATCGTGGTGGGTGAACATATGCTTGGCCTTGGCGTAGGGCATGCGGGTGATGAAGTGGAAGGGACACATTCATTAATGATGATGTCGAGCTGAGCGAACAGGGAAGAAGATGGTGGGTGTGGGTAGGGGGATGTGCTCCGATATTTGTTTGTTGTAGATTTGTGTGGGTTCACGAGCAGGCTTGCGAACGCAATCGTTTGTATCGTGGGTGCACGTCCACCGCCAAGGAGATGCAAAGTTTCGCCTCGGGGCACGATGGGACCAGCTCAAGCTGCCATAAATCACTGTGGCCCGTACTTTGTCGTTGGCGCGGTTCCCCGGAGCGCGGTTCCCGGAGCGCTCTCTGATTATCTACGGCCGCCGAGGGCGCCGTGGGAACCGCCGACTGGGCTGTGCTGGGGCGCAGCTGCGGCTCTAGCGAGTTCGCACGGGTTGCCAGCCTTCTGTAGCACCGACGGCGGACGTCAGCGAGACGCATCGGCGCCAGGCAATTGCTGCTGGTACGCCCCAGAGGCAGATCCAGGCGAGGGGAGCATCGCGGCCAACCCTTCCCAAGGGCTTAATTTGAGGAGAAATTGTGATTGTCTGCGTTTTTCTTCAATTCTCGCAAGGTGCGTCAAACGTAATGGCAATGTGGACAGCGGGAGATCTCCCGTTAAGGAAATACAACCAATGGGCTACTCATAGCACTCGAGAACTCTGAAATACGCGTCGGCGACTACTCCGACTGATTATCACTGACGTATCAGCGAAGAATATAGTTACAATGTATGTGACTTTATCTGCGTAAAATGTTATGCGCGAAGTTCAATCAGTAATGTTAGTTTGTCTTCAGACCTCTATTTCATTTTTAACTTACACCGGTGTATTGTAAATATTGTTCCCTTGCGATTTTCCTCGCCGAAAGTAACTGTAACATGGTATGTACTCATCTGCCAGTCGGCGCGTCGGCCGCCAGCCTTGACGCTTATCGGAAACACAACTTGCTTAGCATATTTTTAACATGTCAGATTTCTCGCTTCTCGTCCCAACTCCACACCCCTCAGGATCATCGGGTTCAGATCGGCCTTTGCCTGCACGTGCATACATGCATGCCACTCGGAGCATGTGCTGTCCCCGAGAGAACCCATATCGCTGCAGACCCAATCCTCCAGGAACACCAGCAACATCAGCGCGTGTAGCACTAGGCACCGCGCCACCTCTGACGTCACGGCGGGCCAGGTCGCCGCGGCGGCCCCACGGGGCGCACACGTGACACTGCACGTGCACGAGCGGGCTGCCAGCCCCCTCGCACGATGACTGACGATCGGCCGCCGCCTCGGCCAGCACGAGTGACATTGATTTTCGACCCGCCGCCGCCGGCCCGGCGCGACGGCGGCGTTGCCGCACCGTCTGCCTGTGCAGCGTTGTAAGTGCGGCCGGTCCCGACGGCGGCGGCGGCGTGCACGGCCGGGCCGGCGCGTGGCTGATGACGTCGGCTGGGGACGTCCGCCCACGGCCGGGCCGACGTGTGGCTGATGACGTCCGCCCACGGCTGGGCCAACGTGTGGCTGATGACGTCCGCTGGGGACGTCCGCCCACGGCTGGGCCGACGTGTGGCTGATGACGTCCGCTGGGGACGTCCGCCCACGGCTGGGCCGACGTGTGGCTGATGACGTCCGCCCACGGCTGGGCCAACGTGTGGCTGATGACGTCCGCTGGGGACGTCCGCCCACGGCTGGGCCGACGTGTGGCTGATGACGTCCGCTGGGGACGTCCGCCCACGGCTGGGCCGGCGTGTGGCTGATGACGTCCGCTGGGGACGTCCACCCACGGCTGGGCCGGCGCGTGGCCGATGACGTCCGCTGGGGACGTCCGCCCACGGCCGGGCCGACGTGTGGCTGATGACGTCCGCTGGGGACGTCCACCCACGGCTGGGCCGGCGCGTGGCCGATGACGTCCGCTGGGGACGTCCGCCCACGGCTGGGCCGACGTGTGGCTGATGACGTCCGCTTGGTCAGTGGGCGCGGACGTCCGCCCACGGCTGGGCCGCGGGCTTCCGAAGGTAGCGTGCGCGTCGTCACAGCAGCGTGGGCCGGCCGGTGCTCAACGTGCTCGATCGCTTAACGTCTCGATGCCGTCCGCGACACATGAACGGAGGGCGCCGGCCGACCGCCGACGCCGCTCGTCGGCCGTTCCCGCTCGATCCGGCCCGCCCACACACCTGTGCGCCCGTGTGCCGGGGGTCGCGTGGTCGAGGTCGGCCGCTGTCCGCCGACCACCAACTGATAATCGGCCGTTCGTAACTCACGATGGGCCGGGCGGCGCGGCGCCGCGGCCGCGGCACCGGACGCGGGGTCGCTCGCCGTCCGGCTGGAGCGTGTTCGCTTGTCTTCGGCCGCACGATCCGGCCGTGACGATGACGCACGCCCCCGTCGGCTGCCGCTGCTCCCCCTCCCGCCGACACGACGGCTGCCGCTGCTCCCCCTCCCGCCGACACGACGGCTGCCGCTGCTCCCCCTCCCGCCGACACGACGGCTGTTTCGCGGCCCTGCAGCGGCGCGCGGCGCCTTGATCTGCTTTCGCTCGTACGTTCTATGGCCGTTATTCGCGGCGTTGTTCTTTGTCGGCTGGCGCGGGCGGGTCGGCCGCCGCTGCTGTGGAGGTGTGGGCGGCGCCGGCCCACCGACCGTCTGGGAGCAGATGTCAACACTCCACGGCCGCTGCTGTGAAGGCGGGGTCGGCGCCGGCCCACCGACCGTCTGGACGCAGATGTCGACACTCGCTCACCCACCTCGATGATCGCGGCAGCGTCGCCTGCGCCGGCGGCGTGTGCACCGTGCATACAATGGGGCACGGCGCACACAGCTCGCCGGCGCGTCCACCCATCTATGGCCGCTGCCGAGCCCGCCCGTCACAGCCCGCACCACTCCTCTGCGGTGCACTTTGAATGCGGATGGACGTGCGAGTTAAGTCCGAGTAGCAGCCGACCAGGCGGGACCCCGACGCCCGAGCAGCAACACTGCCCCGACCGGATACAGAGTCCGGGCAGAGTCTGACCGGCTTCGAGTCGGGTGGAACAGTGCGTCTCCTTGGTCAGCTCTAGATTAGCTGATCCAGTGCATGACAGGTGGCGCACACGTCCGCCGGACATAGGCCTGAGCATCAATTTCGGCCAATGATTCAGCACTTGGCATGCCATTGCTTCGCGCCATGTTTTCCGGACACATTCTGCCTTCGCATATCAAGTGAAAAGCAAACAACAATGAGACTCGAAGTGCATGGAATTAAAACTGAAACGCATCCTGCCCGGCCCTCGTTTGTTTTATCCGCCAATGATTCGAATCAGCTATTTTCAGGCATCATGGTCGACTCTTAGTGCAGCTGTGATGATGGTCAGCTCCGGCCAGGTACACGTGCACACCACACCGATTGGCGGACGCCTGGTGGCCAGGTACACGTGCACACCACACCGATTGGCAGACGCCTGGTGGTCAGCTCCGGTCAGGTACACGTGCACACCACACCGATTGGCAGACGCCTGGTGTCAGGTACACGTGCACACCACACCGATTGGCGGACGCCTGGTGGCCAGGTACACGTGCACACCACACCGATTGGCAGACGCCTGGTGTCAGGTACACGTGCACACCACACCGATTGGCAGACGCCTGGTGTCAGGTACACGTGCACACCACACCGATTGGCGGACGCCTGGTGGCCAGGTACACGTGCACACCACACCGATTGGCAGACGCCTGGTGTCAGGTACACGTGCACACCACACCGATTGGCAGACGCCTGGTGTCAGGTACACGTGCACACCACACCGATTGGCGGACGCCTGGTGGTCGGCTCCGGTCTGGTACACGTGCACACCACACAGATTGGCGGACGCCTGGTGGTCAGCTCCGGTCAGGTACACGTGCACACCACACCGATTGGCGGACGCCTGGTGGCCAGGTACACGTGCACACCACACCGATTGGCAGACGCCTGGTGTCAGGTACACGTGCACACCACACCGATTGGCAGACGCCTGGTGTCAGGTACACGTACACACCACACCGATTGGCAGACGCCTGGTGTCAGGTACACGTGCACACCCCACCGATTGGCAGACGCCTGGTGTCAGGTACACGTGCACACCACACCGATTGGCAGACGCCTGGTGGTCAGCTCCGGTCAGGTACACGTGCACACCACACCGATTGGCGGACGCCTGGTGGCCAGGTACACGTGCACACCACACCGATTGGCAGACGCCTGGTGTCAGGTACACGTGCACACCACACCGATTGGCAGACGCCTGGTGTCAGGTACACGTACACACCACACCGATTGGCAGACGCCTGGTGTCAGGTACACGTGCACACCACACCGATTGGCAGACGCCTGGTGTCAGGTACACGTGCACACCACACCGATTGGCAGACGCCTGGTGTCAGGTACACGTGCACACCACACCGATTGGCAGACGCCTGGTGTCAGGTGCACGTGCACACCACACCGATTGGCAGACGCCTGGTGTCAGGTACACGTGCACACCACACCGATTGGCGGACGCCTGGTGTCAGGTACACGTGCACGTGTCAGGTACACGTGTCAGGTACACGTACACACCACACCGATTGGCAGACGCCTGGTGTCAGGTACACGTGCACACCACACCGATTGGCAGACGCCTGGTGTCAGGTACACGTGCACACCACACCGATTGGCAGACGCCTGGTGTCAGGTACACGTACACACCACACCGATTGGCAGACGCCTGGTGTCAGGTGCACGTGCACACCACACCGATTGGCGGACGCCTGGTGTCAGGTACACGTACAAGCACCGATTGCACGTTTCGGGTCAGCGCGTTGCGCGGCGGTCGATGATCAGCTGACTGCAGACGGGTCAATGCGTGTTCGCTGCTCGGTGTCGCGTTGCACGTGGCAGTGGCCTTGCGTGCTGGAGTGCAAGTCCATGTATTGCCGGTGAATAGGTGCTCTCCAGCCTGGCGACATCGCCGGCGATGTCGGGCACATTACTCACTCCCCCCGTCAGACCGTCTGACGCAACAGGTCTCTGCGTAATGTCCCCAGATGGAGGACTTCCTTGGATCGCTGCCTAGCTAAGTAGATGGAGAGCAGCGCTATAGCGCTGTGGGTGTACAATGAGCATGCAGCAAATTACATATTTTTGGCACCCGCAAGCCTAGTTGTGCGGGCACAAAATGTCGAAGGAACCTCTCATTCCTCGTTTAACAGCATTACATGTCACTTTCCCCTCCTGCTTATCTATGCATATATATATATAGAGAGTGTGGGCTTGATGGAGTGTGGACACTACACATCTACACTCTATCAAGCCCACACTCTCTAACTGGCCCTCTTCCCACCAACACTCCCGTTTGCGTGAGGTGGTACTCGCCAGACTCCGCCTCGGACACACCAACCGAACACACCATTATCTTTTTCATCGACCAAATCGGCCCCCGATCTGTACCACATGCAGAGTCCGCATCACTGTCGCCCATGTTTTACTCACATGTCCATCATATACTCTTCACCGTCGGTATATCACCCAATATTTCGCCAAGATCCATTCACAACTTTCGCTCCGCGCTCTCCTCGGGAATGACCACCCAGCACTCCTCGAGTTACTTTTCCGTTTCCTACAAGACACTAAACTCTCCGAACAGATATAAAGCCTCAGTTACATTTCCTGATTCAAGCTAACCTGATGAATGTTGTATAACACGTGCCACACTCCGTACTGGCTGTATGACTCCGCTCCACATCTCTTCCTCTCCGTAGTCGCTAACACATACATAATATAGGTTATTACACACTAGGTAGACAGGATCCGATCCAAATTGGATAATACGGACGGATTTCCCCTTAAATTGCGCTTGGTTTTTTACCTTCGGGTTTTCCAAGCAGCCTGGTTTTCCCCTTTTTAGGGTTTCCAGGCTTTAACTTAAAACATACACACACTTACACACACAAGGTCGGGCCCGACGTCCACGACTCGCCCTGGACGTCGGGCCTCCGCTTCGCTTTTCAGGTCGCAGGTGGGCAGTGGAGCCTC
>JAOTOM010004433.1:172500-295805 GCA_034440615.1 Ashinkailepas kermadecensis
TGGACACCCCACAGACGGTCGGCACTGACGCGCCACACATGGGTCAGAAGGTGGTGCGATCCGTGGACGAGGGCACCCAGGACCAGCCGGCCACTTGCAGAGCCGTCTCACTCGAGCGTCTGACCCGGCCGCACCGGCGACCCCGGGGTGGACACCCCACAGACGGTCGGCACTGACGCGCCACACATGGGTCAGAAGGTGGTGCGATCCGTGCACGAGGGCACCCAGGACCAGCCGGCCACTTGCAGAGCCGTCTCACTCGAGCGTCTCACTCGAAACTCGGCCGGCACTCAGCACGGGCGGCGGACGTCAGGTGGATTCGCGACGCGCAAACTGTCTTTCTTGGCGGGACAGCGTGCCCCGCGGCGAGACGGACCGGCTCGAATGTGTCCCCGGGCGACGCGGGATGATTGGTGGTCATCGGACGAGCGGCCGCCGGCGCCGACGCGGGATGATTGGTGGTCGTCGGACGAGCGGCCGCCGGCGCCGTTTGCGGGATGATCGGTGGTCGTCGGACGAGCGGCCGCCGGCGCCGTTTGGTGGTGATTGGTGGTCATCGGACGAGCGGCCGCCGGCGGTGGTGGTGGTGGTGGTGATCGGTGGTCGTCGGACGAGCGGCCGCCGGCGGTGGTGGTGGTGGTGGTGGTGGTGATTGGTGGTCATCGGACGAGCGGCCGCCGGCGGTGGTGGTGGTGGTGGTGATTGGTGGTCGTCGGACGAGCGGCCGCCGGCGGTGGTGGTGGTGGTGGTGATTGGTGGTCATCGGACGAGCGGCCGCCGGCGGTGGTGGTGGTGGTGGTGATTGGTGGTCATCGGACGAGCGGCCGCCGGCGGTGGTGGTGGTGGTGGTGATTGGTGGTCATCGGACGAGCGGCCGCCGACGCCGTTTGACGCGGGATGATCGGTGGTCGTCGGACGAGCGGCCGCCGGCGGTGGTGGTGGTGGTGGTGATTGGTGGTCGTCGGACGAGCGGCCGCCGGCGCCGTTAGACGGACCGGCTCGAATGTGTCCCCGGGCGACGCGGGATGATTGGTGGTCGTCGGACGAGCGGCCGCCGGCGCCGTCTGCGACGGCGTGCCGAGCCTTGTGGAGCGATGCTGATGATGGGCTGTGCAGTGTTCTGCGACGAATGTCGGCCCAGTCGGCGCTCTTCCACGCTCTGAGCCGCCCACGTTTACTGTCTGCTGTACGCAGTACTGGAAGGCGGACGTCCCATGGATGCTCTGGTGCCTTTTGCCATTATGCAACCGGTGTATCCGAACTATTGCGAAACTATGAAGTCACTGCCTGCTAAGATGGCGCAAAATTAAGAATGCGGAAATTCGTAATCGACTCAAGCAATTGGTGTTGACCAGCCTCACGTCCAGCACATATCCTGCACATATCACACCTCACACCTCACACCTCACACCTCACACCTCACACCTCACACCTCACATCTCACACCTCACACCTCACACCTCGCACCTCACACCTCACACCCCACACCTCACACCTCACACCTCACACCTCCCACCTCGCACCTCACACCTCACACCTCACACCTCACACCTCACACCTCACACCTCACCCCTCACATCTCACACTTCGTACCTCGCACCTCACACCTCACTCCTCACATATCACACCTCACACATCACACCTCACACCTCACATCTCACATCTCACATCTCACACTTCGTACCTCGCACCTCACACCTCATTCCTCACATATCACACCTCACACCTCACACCTCACACCTCACACCTCGTACCTCACACCTCACACCTCACACCTCACACCTCACACCTCACACCTCACACCTCACACCTCACACCTCACACCTCACACCTCACACCTCACACCTCACACCTCACACCTCACACCTCACACATCACACCTCACACATCACACCTCACACATCACACCTCACACATCACACCTCACATCTCACACTTCGTACCTCGCACCTCACACCTCACACCTCACACCTCGCACCTCACACCTCACACCTCACACTCCACACGTCACACCTCACACCTCACATATTACACCTCACACCACACACCTGCACACTCCACACCTCACACCTGCACACTCCACACTCCACACCACACCTCACACCTCACACCTCACACCTCACACCTCGCACCTCACACCTCACACCTCACACCTCACACCTCACACCTCACACCTCACACCTCACACCTCACACCTCACACCTCACACCTCACACATCACACCTCACACTTCGTACCTCGAACTTCGCACCTCACACCTCACACCTCACACCTCACATCTCACATCTCACACATCACACCTCACACCTCACACCTCACACCTCGCACCTCGCACCTCACACCTCACACCTCACACTCCACACGTCACACCTCACACCTCACATATTACACCTCACACCACACACCTGCACACTCCACACCTCACACCTGCACACTCCACACTCCACACCTCACACCTCACACCTCACACCTCACACCTCACACCTCACACCTCACACCTCACACCTCACACCTCACACCTCACACATCACACCTCACACTTCGTACCTCGCACCTCGCACCTCATACCTGCACACCTCACACCTGTACACCTCACACCTGCACACCTCCAATCTGCACACGTCACACCTCACACCTCACATATTACACCTCACACCTGCACACTCCACACGTCACACGTCACACCTCACATATTACACCTCACACCTGCACACTCCACACCTCACACCTGCACACTCTACACCTCACACATGCACACTCCACACCTCACACCTCACACCTCACACCTCACACCTCACACCTCACACCTCACACCTCACACCTCATACCTCATACCTCATGCCTCACACCTTACACCTCGTGCCTCACACCTCACATCTCACACCTCACACCTCACATCTCACACCTCACATCTCACACCTCACACCTCACCCCTCACACCTCATACCTCACACCTCACACCTCACACCTCACACCGCATACCTCATTCATCACACCTCACACCTCGCGCCTCACTCCTCATACCTTACACCTCACGCCACACACCTCACACCTTACACCTCACACCTGACATCTGCACACCTCATACGCTATCCTAGTGGTCTTCTTTCCCTTTGCAGTATGTCTTTCATCCCATCCCATTGCTTCGAAACTAGATCTGGCCCCAAATGAAGTTTTCCGTCTTTACAATGGGATGTTAAAGTACTATTGGAGGTCGAAAGTGCCGCTTGTAGTTGACGCCCTTGTCTTGTGATGCAAAGTTAGCTACGATTCCATTTGCACCTCACTTGCGCTTTTGTGTGGAGAAGTTGATGTTTGGACCGCTCTCGTAAAAAGACCATGGATGAACCCACGAATGAACCGAATTAAACGACAACGTTCTCTTAACTATGCACAAGATAAGAGTAAGCTATACAATATGCTTTGGTAGGTGTACTTACACTTTCGTTTCTATATTACGTCCGATGAAATTAAACCATGTCGCTTCTCTCAACAATCTGCAATTGTTTATTTACACAGGCCTATCGAAAGGGAAGTGTCATATACCAACCCTTGTCTAAGTAGCACATATTTTCACCTCTCTTATCTAAAGTAGGATCGTCACCTTTCCTTTAATTTCTCCGGGAATTAAAATGTCTTCAAAAGAGACCAGCGAGTTTGTGTCCCGCGAATAATGTAATGCATATTTAGCTCAGTTTTTGATTGACCACTAACCTGCCGGGGGAGATCAAATGCCAACATCTTCAGAATACGTAGTACCAGAAAGTTATGCTTCACCTTACATGCAGTCCATTTCAGATCCAGCGGCGAACTCACAAGGCTGTAGCTTAGGTTCGTACCTATTTTTTTACATCACATTGGACCTGGGAACGTGCATGGTGTGAACAGGCTAGGTCAAGTCACATTGTTGCATGCACGTCACACCGACGGTGTTTCATTCAGGCCCTAGCAGTGTCCTGGAGTGCATGTTTTCCCGTAAGTTGTCAGCCGAGGTCAATTGAGGCCAATTACATCATGTGATGTTGAGTTTGTCGCCGGCATGCTTCGTTTTCTGGTAATATCTGACGTCGTGAAATAACACTCGTCAAAAACAGCATCAAAAACATATTTCTGAACAAATATCCGAGGCATCAGGTTCGTTAGGATAAGCAATCCCTGAAAGATAAGCAATCCCTGAAAGTTTTATGTAAGTATATGCATTCGAGTATGTGCGACATCCTTTTGAATTTTTTGGAGGTGACTTCACTTAACCGGACGTGCGTCAGTCACCTTGAAAGACCTGATCAAAGAATGTCTTCTAAGACATGTGAAGTTAATGTAGGAAATGGTGCAAGGGCGGATGCAAAGGGGCACTGGGGGCATGTGCCCTCATGGAAGTTTGGCGCCCCTGCGGCTGGGAAACGCGATCCTCTGGGAAGGCTCGAGTGCACCCATTGAATTTTTCAGCAAATGCGCCGCCCGGGAACCAAAAGTGCCCCTCCAGGTACTTTCGAAGTAGCGCCCCTCCGGACATCCACCCCCATGACGATTCCTTGATCCGCCCCTGAAAAGGTATGGCAGATCTGGGCCAGCTACCATTCTTCGTTTTTTCGTTTTCTCGTAAAGCCACATGGTGAAGCCTCCCCCTTCCCAATGTTGACTTTGTCCCCCCTCGAAAAAATCAATTTTATCATACCTATGGAATATACCCCCCAGTCCATGTGAGTCCGTCATTGCCTTCATGTATTATGCTCCCCGACCCATCAATAATTTTCAGAAATCAACCCCCGTAATGTCGTTCTTACCTTCTTGCGAAGATGGATAGAAGTACAACGGTCGAACTCAGGTTTCCTTTTATATAGAGTATGGCATGATTTGAAGAAAGTGCACCCTGGTGGCACAAACATGGACTCTTGGCGAGGGTTATTAAGCATTATCTAATTAACCTAGACCTACTGCTGCAGGTATCATCCTCACAATGTACAATCCTGTGACCTTTATCCAGTGGTGTGCAGTCCTGTTTTTGCAAGACACTAAATTCAGGTGTGGACTCTGAAAAGTGAAGTGTTTTTTTTACTCTCAACTGATAAATATTTAATGCAAAATTAAGATGCGTATCGTCATTTTACACCGTCTTTTCCGCTGCTATACCCGAGATAAAAGCGGACAGTTCGAGAAAAATGCACTTACTACTGCACTCATAAGGAAAACTCATCTATATCTAAGCCCCACCACGAAGCTTATCTTGTCTTTGCAAGGAACTGAACGTTATACACTATTTGATACACGTTTAAATTTATGCATCCTGCAAAAAGCCACTTTATCTACCCTGCTGTGCTGGCGGTTGTGTTCAGCACACAGCGGTGCTCTGGCGCTTCTGCCCCCTGGAAGCAGCCGGAAATTAATATGTGCGCAGCATTCACCATCGTTCTATAATCGGATTACCATCGGCGCCAGATTGGCAGAAATGGCGCCAAACCGTGGCAATTGCAGTGCTCGCTCGTCGATGGAATAGCTGCCATGCGGCAGCGGCGATGGCCATGAACAAAATGAATTGCTGTGAATTGCAAGCACTGTGCAGGCAAAGGGCACGTGCTTTATGGGCAGTTTGGGTTGTATAATGGCTATGTCGATGGCAGCACGGCAATCCTGGTACTGACTGTGTTGATTAGATGCGCCCATCCCACTTAATGTTGGTAGGCACAAAATAGTAGAAACACCTCAATGTATTCCAACGGTAAATGTATTAACTGCATTATGCGGTTTTGAACTGAGTTAGCACGAATTAGATAATCTACCCTGACCTGACCTGGCCTAACCTAACCTAGCCTGACTTGATCTAACCTAACCTGGCATGGTCTGACCGGATCCGACCTGGCTTGATTTGACCTACCCTGTCATTTCCTAATGTCATGCGTACCTCTTATTTACGTCAAATCCTTCCCACGACAGTCTGGCTGGCGTGGCAGTACTTACGCCAATGCACTTTTCGACCGCTGGAGCTGGCTGAAGCAATGCATCGAACTGGCGGCCGATCGATGTTAGCTGAAGCCGCCTGAGGCGCCCTGAACATCACGTTTTGTAATAGTTCGGTGCAGCATTGATGGTAGGCGAAGTATTTTCGATGGAGAAGTCTAGAGGTATCACTAAAGATATCACCTGAGCATCACACAGCCAGGGCTGCGGCTGGGGCGATCCACTGATTGCATGCGGTACCTTTTGTTTGCTACACAACGCTAATATGCTCCCGTCGGACGACTTTTACGAAATAACTAGCAAGCTTATCAGTCGTACTTTTATTTTCATTTAAAATTAATCTAGTGATTGTTATATAGGTATAATAGTTATAACTTCATGGGGTTATAATTCCACATCTTCCCCCTTCTATCAACAACCAGCCCCCCCCCACCACCCCCCCCCCCCCACCCCCACACGCACCGAACCCCTTCTGCCGGAACAGCTCTGACGCGGAACGTCCAATGAAAACCCACAGTGGCAGTGAAGAGTTGAAAAACAAGATTAAAGAACCCTCAAAGCTGTCAAACTTCCGTTATTTTGCTTCGCCGCAATATTCCCTGTACCGGCTGACAAACATCTTCACAGCAGCCGCGAAAATGGTGCCCACACTGACGCCATCGGAACTGGAGCGAACAGCGGAGTGGAGCTGCCGCGCGTAATTCGGATTGAATTAAATGCTTATTAAGGTACTTTCTGCAACAAACAAGAGACTATCAAGTTGTGTTTGGAGGTGCGAAACCGAGAAGTGGTTTCATTTCGGCTCTACAAATACACGGATCCCTCTGAGCAGCTGACGTGATTTGAGGGCAGACGACAAGGCAGGCGTGGCGCGCCCCAACCGCGCCAAACTCTGCACCGTGCTGTGTCGGTGTTTGGCGCGCCCCAACCGCGCCAAACTCTGCACCGTGCTGTGTCGGTATTTGGCGCGCCCAAACCGCGCCAAACTCTGCACCATGCTGTGTCGGTGTTTGGCGCGTCCCAACCGCGCCAAACTCTGCACCGTGCTGTGTCGGTATTTGGCGCGCCCCAACCGCGCCAAAGTCTGCACCGTGCTGTGTCGGTATTTGGCGCGCCCCAACCGCGCCAAACTCTGCACCGTGCTGTGTCGGTATTTGGCGCGCCTCAACCGCGCCAAGCTCTGCACCGTGCTGTGTCGGTGACAGCATTCTCAGCGGCGCGTCAGGCCGATGACAGACAACATTTCTGCGACGCTGCTGCAGCAGAGCACAGCGTGCACTGGAATATCGGTAACTATTTCGAATTGGATTGGATTTGGAGCGGGTTGGACATGATCTTAACAACGATTTCAAACACTGATTGAGGCTGGTTGGTTATTGGATTACGACACGTCGACCGTTGAGTCATGTAGCGTCGCCAATCTCTCACGCCGATTGGTCGCGGGCGAAGAGTAGCGACAGGTGAGAAACACTGATTGGGGATTTGTGATGAAAATCGAAACTATGTTGTTGCTCTGTTTGCTGCGGCAAATCAAGTTGCTCCAGACAGACTGGACTCGGATGCCCGCGATGGCTGGAAATGGATTCAATTGCACATGGATTGGCATTCACGGAGAGTCAGATTGGATTGCATCGGGGATTTCAGGTCACGTTATGCTCGACTCCGAACGTCGGCACAGCGTCACCGGCGGCGGCCGGCACGTCGGGTCGGTCGCGGCGTCCCAACGTCGGGTCGGCACAGCGTCACCGGCGGCGGCACGTCCCAACGTCGGGTCGGCACAGCGTCACCGGCGGCGGCACGTCCGAACGTCGGGTCGGTCACCGGCGGCGGCACGTCCGAACGTCGGGTCGGCACAGCGTCACCGGCGGCGGCACGTCCGAACGTCGGGTCGGTCCGGCACGGACGTGGGGCACAGCGTCACCGGCGGCGGCACGTCCGAACGTCGGGTCGGTCACCGGCGGCGGCACGTCCGAACGTCGGGTCGGTCACCGGCGGCGGCACGTCGAACGTCGGGTCGGTCACGGCGGCGGCACGTCCGAACGTCGGGTCGGCACAGCGTCACCGGCGGCGGCACGTCCGAACGTCGGGTCGGTCACCGGCGGCGGCACGTCCCAACGTCGGGTCGGCACAGCGTCACCGGCGGCGGCACGTCCGAACGTCGGGTCGGTCACCGGCGGCGGCACGTCCGAACGTCGGGTCGGCACAGCGTCACCGGCGGCGGCACGTCCGAACGTCGGGTCGGTCACCGGCGGCGGCACGTCCCAACGTCGGGTCGCCACAGCGTCACCGGCGGCGGCACGTCCGAACGTCGGGTCGGTCACCGGCGGCGGCACGTCCCAACGTCGGGTCGGCACAGCGTCACCGGCGGCGGCACGTCCGAACGTCGGGTCGGCACAGCGTCACCGGCGGCGGCACGTCCCAACGTCGGGTCGGCACAGCGTCACCGGCGGCGGCACGTCCGAAGGTCGGGTCGCCACAGCGTCACCGGCGGCGGCACGTCCCAACGTCGGGTCGGCACAGCGTCACCGGCGGCGGCACGTCCGCTCCGCAGTCCACTTCAACTCGCTCATTTCCCCAGGCAAGCGATCACCGTCTCGTCGGCACCTGTTTGGTGTTCTGTCAGCAGCTGTTTATTCGACGCTCGCTTACCTGCTGATGCCGCGTGATCCATGTGACCTGTATGCACATCGGGAAAAGTTGCTCTAAAGCAAATTATGTTTGTTTGCTGCCCTGCTGCAGCAAATATCCAAGGTAGTCAACGCCACTGCAAGTGGCTAAATATCAAAACGTCAACGCTTGTCGATTAGTCGGACTGGATAATTGTGTGTCCTGCACAATTTACAACTGCGGTGGTGGACAGCGCCATGGAGACCGGTGGCAACAGGTCTTTAGGTTTCTCCCGGGTGGAGATTGGGTGGTGGACGTACCCCCATGCCCTCCTGGTGCGGAGCGCCTAGGCCTAGTATCTAGAACAGCTTGAATGATACGGTTTCTGATCGATGGGCGGATACAAATGTATGGGGCGTCGGCGGTTGTCTCGAGGAGAGTCGCGGCAGTAACGACTCAGAGCAGTTCCCGAGATTTCACTACGTCTTCCGCAAATAATGGGCGTCAATTCAGGGATGTCACCATAAATATGTCTCGAGCGAGTGGTGACACTGCCGATTGAGGCCCGCTCCAAGGAAATTGTGGCACGAAAGCTAAGAGGCACTTTCACGGGTCACCAGGTGTGCCCTCGAGGGGTAGTGGAGGTGCCACCACATCACTGACTAGTTTGTGCAGTATTTAGCTTGACGTAATCAAGAAGCGGTTATGTTGTGGTGCAGTGTGCAGTGTTCAATTCTCGGATCATTTAACGCCGTCAATGCATGTGAATAATTGACGGCTTAGATGCTGCAGTCAAACGGGGACGCATGACCTCGACACTGACCGGAACAATTAAAAGTGAAGTATTTGCGTATTTCTAATAAATTAACTAGGACAAAACTCCTCTGGTTAAGTAATGCCACTGTCCACACAATAATTTGCACACAAATATTGATATACATTTCCTTCCACAATCTAGTTAATAGGTTTATTTATAGATATATATATATATATATATATATATATATATATATATATATGTATAAATATATATATATATATATATATATATATATATATATATATATATATATATATATATATATATATATATATATATATATATATATATATCTATATATATCTCTATATATATATATATATGTATATATATATATATATATATATATTTAAATATATATATTATATATATTTACACTTATATATATATATATATATATATATATATATATATATATATATATATATATATCTATCTATACACCTAAATAACATGGTTAGTAGGTTAATGCTGATGGTTTGTGATTTTATGGTGTTTCGACTACCAGTGTCCTGATGCGCCCATAGCAAAGGTTAGGTTAGGGTTAGGTGACACATTGGGTACTCTACTGCCCCATGCTGACACACACGGCGACGCGCTTGTTTACATCTCAGACGGGACGGCGAAGGGCGTCGAAAGCCTCTGCTATTCAGATGAAGAGCGTGGTAGAGGGGCATCTCAAGATATTTCACGTGCTGGAGTCGGAATATTTATAGCAAACGGTGCTTCAACAAATAAGGGAGGATATGACGTTCCAACTGAAATATGCGCTAAAGCAGTAGAAGAACCACTAAAGCCATCGCAGTCCCAGCCATCCCCTCTCAACCCTTTATTTTCTTATATTTAGTTCCCCTTATTTCGACTCTGCTCCAACAATGCTCATCCATACGTTGTCCGGCTGCCTCATATAAAATACATATTCCTTCGTTTCTGTTTTCCAGCCCAATTGCGCAGAAATCTCCCATCGCATAGTTTATTCCGATGAAATATTCATCCACTGTGGCCTTGTCGTATCGAACTGACATTTGATTTTGGACTTCGGCGCACAATGTGCTTTCTGTTTCTCCCATATAACACACACACACACACACACACACACACACACACACATACACATACACACACATACACACACACACACATATATATATATATATATATATATATATATATATATATATATATATATGTATATATACATTAATCGCAGACTTCTTGCAAGAGACACCACATGCCACATTATGAGCTTTGTAACCTTTAGCAGTTCTTCCTACTTTTAAAAGTACACAGCACTGTACATTTAAAAGGAATATACTGAACAGCACTGTGCGCTATATGACTTGATACTTGGGCTGAAAAGCGCCCTGACCACATTTACATTAACGTCTTTTTTTTAATAACCTCACACGGACAAAAAAAGTAGGTGCAATCATTATCGTCATAGCTATCCTGAATTCGTGCGATGTGTATTTTACATTCCCATGCCGATGTGCGCTTCTTTCTTGTTGGTGTGTACCACACACGACTCTGTCTACCCATTGGCACGTATTTCCAGCCTACGTGCGAGGCCGTGGCTGGTCACCAACAGCCGCCAGACGCAAACAAGCGTGGCGTGCGCGAAGGCGTTTGTATTATTAGTCAACATCGGCACCAGTCCACGTACAGTACCAGTACCAGTACACCAGTACTGATACCGTCGGCACCAGTCCAGTACACGCCGGTCAGAGTCGCCATCATCCAATGGACGCCGCCGCTCCTGCAAGGTGCCGTGAACACTTGGAGAGCCAATGAACAGCCGACTCTCCTGGATGGAACATCGAGTAACAAGGGGGACAATGCTGCTGCGCTGTAGCACAGCAGCCGTAGTGTTGGATAAAATTGCGTCACTACACCCACACACAAATGCGGCAGTCAGAAGCCTTTCGTTCATCTGTGGAAAGTAATAAACACTCCGATTATATTGTTTGGGTGTCCCGTAACAAGCCGGTGCACATGCAAGCAATTATGTGGAACACTGGTGCTGCTATAGCGTTCCGATCCATGCTGTACCTACACAGGCACCAGGGAGTAAACAAAACCGAGAAAACCATTGATGAATCAGAGCTCGAACCTGTCGCAAGAAATGTCAGCGCACGATACGCTAAGTGCAGTGCAGTCTGCCACAGTTCAAGTGCTTTAAATGAAAACGATGGCGGGAAGGCTTCATCATATCGCAAGAGATGGATGTGAGAGACAAGGTGCAACGCGACACGCCATCAATCAACCAATGGCATCTCAATTATGACGAGGTTTACATCATTAATGTTAAGCATTATGGCCAACAATTATATCGAAATAATGAAGTGTTTAAGCTTCAGGAGTTCACGATATTCAGGGCCGTAAGCTATGAATAAAGCATATATATATGTATGCATTTAGTTCCAAACGCCGCGATGGATTTTGTGGAACACGTTTCGAAATGTTTGATGTACGTATTCCAGTGAACATAGCTATCAAGGATGTCAAGGATATCAAAGATGATGAGACATTCAGCTACTCTTAGAAAACTAAACATTTACTTCAAATTTCCAAAACAACGCCAGAGTTTGTTTTAATTTAGTGTAGCACTGCTGCTTCATGTTTTATGCACACAATGGGAGAGACCGGTGGTCGTCAGCATACGAACATGCTGGCATTCGCAGGACACGACAAGTAGAAATCACGGCATGGATGAGGACATCTATGAAAGAAGACTTACTCCCACAGGGTAATGTAGGACGTGCACACGTATCAGATCAATAATTTTCACATTTCTTCCCATTGTCTTGCAAATAGAGGTTCAAGAAGCAAATATGCTCCGCAGTGAATAGATTTACCGCCTGCGATTGTATCATACGTTTGCACTTATGATGGGATGCTTGAAGTTGTTCGAGGACAGTTTGGTTTCGTGGGCTTTGGAGCTCAAATTGCAAGCGGTAGTGTTTTCAGCGATGGATATAAGATAGTGTGATTGAAGCTCGCCTGGCATGTCGAGTCCACTTTGATAGAAAAGATTGTCCGTTACCTCGCTGTAATATTGTGTGATGGCGCGGTAAATATTAACCGCTGGACTGCCCTGTCATGCTGGCATCACCGCCGTTGGCATGGCAACATGGTTAACGTCCGACACAAGCACGCAAGTGGTGAACCAATCATGTGCGCGGCATATGGAACCTGCGTACCTTGCAAATTACTTTTATATGGAAACGAACATTTGCGTATAAAAGGATATGCGCCACATCCCGCTGAAAAGCTCGGCAGCCGATGGACCATATTCAACCAAAGTTCGGCACCTTATGGACCACATTACAACCAAGCCAATCTTCGGTGAAGTTCTCTTGGTCGCATGCAAGGCCATTCCAGTCACGAATAACTCCGAGCACATGAATAGCAAGGAAACGTATGCATGCAAACTCGCGAATCCGATTCCAAACTACATTCAATTCTGAGATTGAGAAGCATTTGTTGCGATCTCCGGTGTTCTATCTCTGGGTTACGATCAGGAAAACGAGCTTTTTATGTCCGCCAACTTCCAAAGCAGAATACATAGTCACTGGACAATTCCACATGTTCATCATCTTCTGGCATGGCAAACAAGTCTATTCAGAAATGTTAATTTTCTTCTAAGTCGCCCATGATACTGGATACAGTTTTGGCAGCATCGTCGCATTACACCTTAATACCATTTACTTTAGCTATTTATGGTTCGATGTCATCTATTTCGCCGAGATATAAAGTGAGCTTAATATTAATTAAGTGTTCACCAGACCAATAATGCCACTGGTGTCAGGCCTTAATGCCATTTACCAAGATTTCACAGTCTAGCAGCTGCCTCTCATCATTCATCGGTTAGTTTGGTTTAAAGGATTTGCCACGTGAAGCCAGAGGGCTTGCAAGCACCATCGAATGTTCAGCGGTCACCCAAATGTGGCAGGAGTGCATTACACACGCCCCAAAACATCTGAAATCTCGATCTCCTTTCTGAACTATACTTATCACTAACTTCTGGTGGTTACTGACCTCGGCGGTCCGAATGCGAAAACACTGCAATGGAGAGGAATGAGTTTGAGGTGGATAGGAAATACTGGCGACTTCGTGCATGTCTGGCAGCAGTCAAGTACGACTAATCATGTGCGATCAATCAATTGATTGTCAATCAATGCTAAAGCTACAAATGCCAACACCTCCAAAGTGGAGTCGCCCAATACTAATGGAGGACGCTCAGCTCTCCCTTCCCCTCTCTCTCTCTCTCTCTCTCTCTCTCTCTCTCTCTCTCTCTCTCTCTCTCTCTCTCTCTCTCTTTCTCGTTCTCTCTCTCCTCTCACTCTCTTGAAAGCAAAATGGGAAACAGGCTAGAGGAGGCTAACACCCCAGCTCTATCAACACCACCCGGCTTGTAAAGTTTTACGGGTCAATTTGGCTCCCTATGCGCTACGTATCATTCTCATAAAACGATGTCGTTGATGGGAAACCGGATGGGAACGCAAGCAAGCACAAGCATCTTCACATCGTGAATCAGCGTGATTTCCGCCATGGAACGATGGTACGTCGACAAATACATGGCTGCGGCTTAAATGAAGCGTTGCAGGTCAATCTCGTCCTAGCGCCCCCAGACAGCTCAACATCGGCGCTGCGGAGTTATAAGGCATTTGATGCGGCCGGAGTTGGTCACGTTCATCTTCAGCCCACCACTTTTGAAATTTTACTGTGCCCGTGCCAGCGACCGGAGGCGTAATTCATCGCTGAAGTTCGAACATTGTCATTTATCTGTCCGTGTCTTGTGATGATAGGTATCGGTTTCGAATCGTACAAGAGAGTCAAAACCGCCGACGCGCTTCCGTTATGTCTGATTTAGTGTGACAATACCCGGTCCCAGAACGTAACGTGAAAGGTATCTGTTTGCTAAATATCGGGTTTCTTGAACTGTACGTTTATGAACAGCGGCAGTGCTTTTTTACGTTTATGAACAGCGGCAGTGCTTTTTATTTATCATAGAGTGAACAATTTTTGTAGGCGTTTCAAGCAGTAAAAGGGGATAAATGCTGGCCAATTGGACTATTTCACGGGACACAGCTTTCCACCGAGATCGATGTTGCTTCCACGGCACCGGGCGGGTGACAAGTGCCCTTGGAAATGCACTGCATGGATACCAATACCAGGAACTGGACGCAATTGCCAAAAACGACCTATGACCTCACGTTGCAATAATATGGCGACCAGTCCCCATCCAGAGTCTAAACCATACACTTTACAACCTCCTATTAATTGGAGGAGGCTACACCATGGAATCCGCGCATAAATTGCTGACATTTTAGCGAGCTCCCTTTACTTTAAATGTTCGGCGTCGTTAACAACTGGATCAGCACGTGCTAGCAGAGACTGTAGAACGCCAGAACGACCGCACGCTCCTGAAAGCATCACAGGTACACGCGGCTGCTCGCGAATCGTGCAGACGTCTCCTCGCGCCAAGCACGGGGATCCACAATGCAGTTTGGGTCTAAGCATATGCATCGACTGCCACAGACAGGCCTACTGATAAATGTGCTTCGACACTGGCTGTTCAGAACCACTCAATCAGTGGAAGTCTTCAACAACACACGGGGTCGAAATATAGTTAAATTGATAACTTAGTGGCCACATTAGGTCAAGTGGTGCATCGACATGCATGTTTTCTGCTGGTCAAACATTTATGTCCGCGTCATGTGATTGCATGCGTACTCCTTGCATGCATACTCCTGTCTTTAAAAAAAAAATTGCGAAGGGATATGGACACCACCACGATGAACTTCTGATTAAGACTCACCATGCCCAGCATGACAGTGAAGGTAGCAGCCGACATTACCACAAAGTAGCACGCTGATCAAATTCAACAAACAACAACTACAATGAAGGTAATTCTTCGTCGTACATCCGCTACGGCACACTACTGGACTCGCATTTGGCATGCGTCAGACAATAAGAAGTTTCTGATCATAATTGCTTCGAACTCTGTGGCAATATCTACATGAACAGAAACATGATGAACGCTATGAAACAAACACACAAATCACACACAAAAAAACACAAATCTCAAGCAGACCAATGTTGGCTGAGCAGCTGGAAATACACCTGGCGTTCTTCGGTGAAGGGCGTATTGCACATTTCGTAGAACGGTTTTAGAACGTAGTACACAAGGCGTAGAACGGTGAAGAACGTATTACACATTTCCAAAACGATACCACCCACACTATAGAGATTCGCACATGAGACAGCCATGGCTCAGCCTCCTGCGCCAATCAGGCTGCATCTCACACAAGTCAGAACAGTTCAACTGAAGTCTGCACCAGTCCCCACCCGCCAACTGGCAATGCTGGCGCAGGACATCGGGACAGTCGGACACAAACACAGTGACAAACATTCCACCATCCTTTGAAAAGTGACGATGAGCACAGGCAAGCATTGCGTGCGACGAGCGCACGAGCGTCAGGCCAGCATCGGCGTCGGCTGCTCCGTCGTGCTCACCGCCCGCTCGCCGTGCGCGACAGCATCGCGCAGCAGTCCGGCTGGATCGCTCCCACACCCGAAAACCTCCGCTACACTTCAGTCTCTCTGCTCGGTCTGACCGCGGGCGGGTGCATGCCGCCGGCCCGATCGGGCGCCGGCGCCCCGCCGACCTGCCCTCGAGCGACCTGCGGCGGCGCGCCCGCCGGCCAGCCCGGCTCCACGTCTACCGCGCAGCAGCGACACTCCAGCTCGCCCCGGGACGCCGCCTGGCAGTCGCGCCCCCTCGCCTGCGCCCGACAGGGGTGACCGTACGCGTCGCCCGGAGCCGGCGCCGGCGCGTGGCAGACGTGGCCGGTCACCCCGGCGGCGCAGGGGCCACCTGCCGAGGCGCCGGAGGCGATGGCTGTGTGTCCGTGGTCCGCCGGACCGCCGCAGGCGGTGGCTGTGTGCGCGTGGTCCGCCGGACTGCCGGCGGGCCACTGCTCCAGTCAGAGCACCGTGTCCAGCATGCTCAGCGAGCGCAGGAAGTCCGGGTCGCGGCCGCACCACCGCGTCAGCTCCTCCAGCGTCACGATGCCGTCCTCGTTGACGTCCATTTGCTGCGGATGCAGAAGGAGGACGTCAGTGCACCGTTCGCCATGACAGATTCGTACTGCATACTTCTGTATCCGGAACGTAGCTTGGAAATGAAACGCACGGACATGGACCACGCATTGGATCCAAAGAGCCAGCGCATCCTGGGGAATAAACTACAATTTGCCGAGTGCCCCTCTCATAGTTAGCTACATTGCTCATCATGATAATCTGTAAATTGTGTTGTGAGCTTACACCGTGACCAAGCGTCGTCAAGTTGTGGAGGTCAGCGACGTGATTGGTGGTTGGTGCGGAGCCGGCGGTGTGATTGGTCGTCAGTGCGGAGTCGGCGACGCGATTGGTCGTTGGTTGGGAGCTGGCGACGTGATTGGTTGTTGGTGGGGAGCCGGCGGCGTGATTGGTTGTTGGTGGGGAGCCAGCGACGCGATTGGTCGTTGGTTGGGAGCTGGCGGCGTGATTGGTTGTTGGTGGGGAGCCGGCGGCGTGATTGGTTGTTGGTGGGGAGCCAGCGACGCGATTGGTCGTTGGTTGGGAGCTGGCGGCGTGATTTGTTGTTGGTGCGGAGCCGACGGTGTGATTGGCCGTTGGTGGGGAGCCGACGGTGTGATTGGCCGTTGGTGGGGAGCCGACGGCGTGATTGGTCGTTGGTGCGGAGTCGGCGACGTGATTGGTCGTTGGTGGGGAGTCGGCGACGTGATTGGTCGTTGGTGGGGTGCCGGCGGCCGAGTGTCGTACGGTGAGATGGCCATCTCGGCACCACACCACTGACTGTCGCTGACATTCACCAGTCACAAGGCCAGTGTATGTGAATCACCTGCACTCTGCAGGTACTCAGGTACTATGGGTCGAGAGTATGGTCGAAGAGCGGGATGTGGCCATGGTCGAGAGGCTCTTGTCTACATCCGTCCCTCCTAGCTTGGCAGAGTGTCTCACCCGTCGTGACGAAGTCTCCAGTAGGCGGACACGAGTACAGACGCAGATATGCTCGAGCTACCTAGGATTAGGACTGAATTCGCCAGACGCAACTTCCCATACAGGGCAATCGCGGCATGGAATGAGAAGTTGAGGAAGGATGCTGGCCACCCGTGATATAGTGCTGCATACGCTCATCTCAAATGTGCTTTATTATTGTTAGATTTTAAATCAGGAGACGGTCAGTAGGCATTTTATCTTATATTTTCAACTGTGATTTGACGAGAGGGTTGAAAAGCCATGACGTACATGCCTTGTTTCTACATTGCCTGGACTATGGAGACCTCAATATATGATTGATTGATTGATGGTATCTGATGCACCAAATGTGCGCATCAGGTCACGCAAAGGCCTTCGGACTGCCCCATCTGCACATCAGTGGATAGATACCATACGATGTACGTACTAAAGACGTGCACTAGATGAGCCAGGCGAAAGGAGTGGAGCTATTGCATCGTTCACCCTCACCCCTCGTTTTAGTTTTGTTGCGACGATATCCCTGTGGCGATTTCACCTGTCGGCGCTGATGAAATCCTGGACTTAGGCGATGGAGCACAGATGCGTGGTATCCAACCGACTGAAATTGTCTGCCCTAAGTTGGTGTGCACCAAAACGGCTATGCTAGTCTGGACTTGTACAGACTAGCCTGCTGTAGGAAAATGAGCGTTCTCATCATGCGACTTTTCTTGATATCGATTGGCCTGATTTATGGCTTGTGCTGTGGCGCATGGAATCTGATTGTGAAGATTATCTCCCCAACAAATATCGCTGATATCGGTGAAAACATCTGGCCTCGCAGCCATCGTCGAAAGGCGGCAAACTCGAGGGACTCGAGAGACGGAGGAGACAGTCTTCCCACCAGGGCTCCTGGCTCCAGGGGTGCACCGACGCGGATGCTGTCGGCCAAGTGTAGCCTGCGCCTGTCAAGTGTAGCCTGCGCCTGTCGTAAAAGAGCCGAGCGCCTGACGCCTCCACCGCAAACGTGCACACGCTCCACGCCACGAATACAGACGACTGGGATGCTGTGTCAAACAAGATCACTGTAACATTTCGCCCCGAACAGCCGGGAATACAGGACACCGCTTTGTTACTTTATCCGTTTCGAGGTCACGACGACAGTGGACGCTCCGGGCAGCGCGCCGCATATACATCCGATTTTCAGGGGTTTAGACCTGGTGCGGCTTCGTGAATAGGCTCATTCAAGAGATCATTGCAGCAAGATTGATACTAAGTGAATTCACGCATTGTACACACCCGACAGTACTTATTCAGCAGTGTGCTTTGTCAGGGTGTCCCCGTGGCGCCGAAACTGAGGACCGCGCCAACAGTGATAGAGGCCGGCACACCTTTGTACCACCTTCGCTTCCCGCAACATTCACTGGACGGATGAGCAATTGGTTGGTGTCTCTGCATCGGAAGCAAGCGACACAGGCTCTAATCTGAATCGGACTGACGTTTGTCCCCTCTTCAGGCGCACTACTGCTGCTGGCGAGGCCACTGCCGGGATCTGCGACTGCAACAGCGACGGTGCGCCGACGCGCTGACGCCATCTCTGGACGACCGGCGTAAGCGAAGATGCGGACATCGCTACGATCTGGCGGCTTTCACCGAGGCCAGGCTCACAGCGACTGTCGGAGACTCGGAACTAGGCATTGGCTTCGACGACAATGCATGGCTCCGGCGCGACCGAGGGTCGCTGGGAGGCGGCGTTGCATGCGCTGTGCGGACGTCGCTGCTGTCGTTGTACCTCCCGAACCCGCCGGAGGTCGAGATGCTTCTCATCCGGCTGCGGCTCGTGACCATCGCTCTGGCCGGCTGCTACCGACCTCCGGCTGGTGGCGCCGCGCCGCCTTGGGTCGCGACCGCCCTCTCTGCAACTCGGCCAGCTAACGACAGGCATATTGTAGTCGGCGATTTTGACCTGCCGGAAGTCAGTTGGACGGTGGCGGCGGGCGGTACTGTGCCTACCCTCAGCGGGACCTCCGCCCGGACCGCACGATTCATCGACGACTGTGACCTCATGGGTCTAAAGCACTGCGTGACCGAGGCAACCATGGGAAGCAATACGTCAGACCGAGCTTTTTTCTAGACAACTGCCGATTCGTGTCGAAGTGTGCGACTGTGTACTAAATACTGACCACAAAAAAACGGTTGCCAAACGGTGACTTCCACTCGCCCACCATTACTAGCACGGCGCCGTGTATTTAATAACAAGCGAACGGACTTCGAGGGCTTGCTCCGGAGTCTTGCGCTCATTCCATGGAGTCTTCCGGATGACCGAGATGTTAATCTTGCGGCAGACACATTTTATGACCTACTGGTCTATAAATTGTCCACATTTTATGTTCGCCATCGCAGATCATGCAACTATGGTGACACTAAAGCGCGCAACTTCCACGTGGTTTAAAACGCACCCGTGCGTGCGGCACTTCGTCTAAAGGAGGCAGCATTTCGCCGCCAGCCGCAGCTCCGGCCTGATGAGACCGGAGCCGATTTACATGCAAAAGGATATAGTCTTTCATCTATTTATAGCACAAAATACTTGGAATATTTGCTTACCCTGACCGAAGACTTCAAAACTAACCCGAACAGATAATAACCCTTCCTAAATTGCGTCTCTAGAGCATCTTGTGTATCACCTATTTTGTGTGATCGAAATGGACACTTCATTTTTGATAACAGCAAACGCGCAGCTGCTTTGAATGAGGCTTTCGCTGCAAAAGTTACAGATCCGGCAGTCAAACGGCACCTGATTGCACCAGTGTACCCTCTGGGCCCTCTTTCACCGCTACACATATCAGGAGTAGCAGTGGCCGCAGCCTTGCAGTCCATCCGCATTCACAAGGCATGTGGATCAGACAGTGCGAGCGCGCCTCTAATTCGTGAGTGTGCGGTGGGACTCACGCCCAGCCCACTCTTGTCAAAATATTCAACCCTTCATTAAGTTCAAGGGTATTTTCATACCGATGGAAAGAAGCATATATCATTCTCGTACACAAAAGAGAGACAAGAAAGATAAAAAGACTACCGACCGGTCTCTTTGTTTTTTTTTATACTCGGGAAAGCGCTAGGGAGAGTAGTGTAAAAAGTTTTTTTTTTCAATAGGTGGCTCCTGTATTATGCGCCTAGCAGCACGGCTTCATGCCAAGATGGTCATACTGCAAACACTTGGACACTTATCTTTCTTCTGCGTGGGGGGGGGGGGAGTCGGACGGAAACCAGACGGACTCAATATACACAGATTTGTCGGCCGCTTTTCAAAGTGTTGATCACACTTTGCTCATCAGAAAGCTAAACAATCCTACCATCTACAAGACTTTGCTCTCAAATGGTTCGTCTCGTATCTGTTTGGCACGACCCAGAGAGTCATCGTGAACGGCAAGACCTCCAGCTGGAAACCAGTAGTTTCCGGGATCCCGGAAGGATCCTTGCTGGCCCATCTTCTCCTTTCCATGTTCATTAGCGGTTTCCCCAGTCTTCACTCTGAGTGCCTTCTTTACGCAGATGATGTAAAATGGTTCTGCAAAATTACTTCTCCGCCAGCCGGCCTATTACTGCAACAGGCCGTCGATCGTCTGGTAGCATTGTCTGTCAGGTGGGCATTAAACATAAATCCTAACACATGGAAAATGTTCGCGATGACTCGCGAGCGGATGCCTGTCCAAATTACGTACACAATTAACACAATCGAATTCGAATGTGTGAACGAAATTCGCGATTGGGGTGTAATACTGGACTAAAAATTAAAATTTTGAGCTTATATCAATGACATCACACGAAAAGCAAACGGAGTTCTGGGTATGCTTATGGGATACTTTCATGTCGGAACGAAACAATCCAAATTCAAGCGCAGTGCTGTAATGGACTACTTTTAGACCTTCCACACACCTTTACCTTTCACCTTTAGGCCATCGCTTTCCTATCACTTCTATAAACTACTCGTTTATAGCTCATGTTACAAGCACGGTGTGTGTAGTGCAGATGGTGATATGGGTATTGTATTATGTTGGTGTATGAATGTTTGTTGCGCATCTGCTCCCGCCATTGACCACAAATCTATCCTTTCTTTGTAAATATCTGTGAGTTATACCCAGACTGTCCATAACAGCCACGGTGCGTGGAGGGCATGTATGGTGAAATAAATAAATGGCTGCGCCCTTCGCCGATGTGCGTTCTATTTAGAATACGCTATTGTCATTTGGACGGTCTCCGCTGCCACCCACAATGTGCGTGCAGATCGAATACAACACGAGTTCCTGATGTGGTTTCCATTTCGCACACAATCTCACTCTACAGCCTTCCGATCCTACAATGACCTTCTACAACATTTCAAAATCCCTTCCCTAGCTTCCAGGCGCAAACAATTTGACTTGCTTTTCAGACTCGTGTGACCTATTGGCACACTTTCCTCTGTATGTCCCAACTCGATTGACCCGCACACGAAATACACTATTCATACCAAGATCACGCACTTACAGGGTGCAGTCGGGTCTTTTTTGCATACTTCCCAGCCTGCTAAATGATTTTCTTTCCAAATTGCGTATGGTATATGTCTTTCACACACCATCAACCCCACTTAAGGTAGCAGCGGGAGCATACATTGGTAGTTTTGATGAGTCATTGCGAGTGCTATAGCCGTGTAGCGACTTGTAGTTATAGGTAGTTATTATTTCTGCTGCTTTTATCGCATGATTGTGCTTATTTTTTGCATCACTTTTACTATGTAAAAGGCTATTATTTACACTATTTAAGCCACATATTTGTTTCATGTTATTATCACTCCTGTAATGCACACCTCTGTCCTAACATGTTTTGCAATGGTTTTGCAAACTGTGATTTCACCCATTAGTGGACAATTACTGTGTTGGTATACGTGGATAAACACCGAGCGTTTGCCGAAAGGCAAGAAGTGTGTAGTTCGTCCCCATGCGTGGTGTCGTCAGTGCTGCGAGAGCCAAAACAACGTCAGCGACGTGAAGGTCCTGCTCACGGGCAAAACGACCGGGGGAGGAAAGGTGGCCCTAGAGCTTTAGGTCTCGTTTGCCCATGTAACGCCTCTGTGAAGAATTGCGTCACTTATCATGCCTCCCCGAAGGTTCAATGCTTCAGTTCAAAGTTCGTTGTGTGCTCGTGTTCACAATGGTGTCTCGCGCGTGGTACTGAACCTGAAGTGCCAACGGAAGATAGTCACAAAATACTTGCACTGGTAATAAACCAAGCTAAACGCCAGACCATCTAACATTTGAGAACGAGACAGCGGTGGTGATGAATCGTAATGAACTAAGCTAAGCACCAGACCATCTAACATTTGAAAACGAGACAATAGTGGCGATGAATCGTAATGAACTAAGCTAAGCACCAGACCATCTAACATTTGAAAACGAGACAATAGTGGCGATGAATCGTGTGGCGGTGGGTGCGGTCTGTGCAGCTGTAAGAGTCTGCGTGGCGGTGGGTGGAATCTTGAGTGGAAGTGGGTAGAGTGGGGTAGAGTGTGAGAGGCGGTAAGTAGGGTCTGGGTGGCGATGGATGTGGTCTGTGTGTCGGTAAGTAGAGTCTGGTTGGTGGTGGGTGGAATCTGAGAAGAAGTGGGTAGAGTGTTGGTAGGATGTGGGAGGCGGTAAGTAGAGTGTGGGTGGCGGTGGGTAGCGTGAGAGACGGTGTGTAGTGTGTGGATGGCCGTGGATAGACCGTGGGTGGCGAAGGGTAGTGTAAAATGCGATGTGCGCAGTGTTGATGACGGTGGGTAGAGTGTGGGTAGCTGTGGACTATTGTGAATGGCGGTGGGTAGAGTGTGGGTGGCGGTGCGTAGAGTGGGTGGCGGTGCGTAGAGTATGGGCAGCAATGGATAGTGTGGGAGACGGTGTGCATAGTGTGGATGGCGGTGGATAGAGTGTGGATGGCGGTGGACTATTGTGTGAGGCGGTGGATAGAGTGTGGATGGCGGTGGATAGAGTGTGGATGGCGGTGGATAGAGTGTGGATGGCGGTGGACTATTGTGTGAGGCGGTGTGTAGAGTGTGGATGGCGGTGGACTATTGTGTGAGGCGGTGTGCATAGTGTGGATGGCGGTGGACTATTGTGTGAGGCGGTGTGTAGAGTGTGGATGGCGGTGGACTATTGTGTGAGGCGGTGGATAGAGTGTGGATGCCGGTGGGTAGAGCATGGCTAGCAGTAGATAATGTGGGAGACGATGTGTAGAGTGTGGGCGGCGTTGGGTGAACTCGAGTCAGAGTGGCAGCGAGGGGGAGGGGAGAGGGGAGGGGAGGGGAGGGGAGGGAGAGGGGAGAGGAGGAGAGGGTGTGAAGGCCAGGAGGGACGTCATCGGTCGTGCGTCATGTGGCGTGGGACTCGCGATGCTGGCTCAAGCGAAGCCAGCATTCGGGCTGTGTTTGTCAAACAGAACGAAAACGCTCTGGACGTGTTTGGCTGGAAACGACGCGAGCTCTCTCCCAGGCCGTCTCAGTGTCAGGTTTCGTTCAGGCCACCTTCAGGCCACCTTCAGGCCACCTGCAGGCCACCTGTGCGGAGCAACTGGCGGCGGCGCATTCGTGCCGTCAATGTTTTCTGTCCGAGGCCCAACCAATGCTAACAATGGCTGAAGTATTGGTGGCTCTCGGCGCTGATGCAAACAGTGCACGCACTAAAAACATCTATCTACAACACCACACACCAGTGTCTGAGAACCGGGTGGCCCGGATCCCAACTGCCAGATCAAACTGCTATTTAGCTATGAAGAATGGTCAAAGTTAACCTTGCGCCGTAATCAGTCCTACCCGAGCCTTCCTCCCGAGCCCGACCGGCTGGCTTGTGTTGGCGGACTCATACTGCAGCTGCTACGCGCCAATGCGGACTGGCTGGTGTTGGCGGACTGATATTGCAGCTGCTACATACCACTGCGGACTGGCTGGTGTTGGCGGACTGATATTGCAGCTGCTACATACCATTGCGGACTGGCTGGTGCTGGCAGACTCATGCTGCAGCAGACTGCGGTCAGCAACTAGCCAGGGAGCACATGTACGCGTCAGGAGCTGATCACTGCAGCCATCGCTAAAGCGGTGCAGCAGCTTTCCAGCCATAGCTCCAGAAGGGCTTTAGGGCGCTTCGACCAATAGCTCCAGAAGGGCTTGCCAGCATGCACATGGATTTCGGTATCACTGCTCCTACATGTTTGCATACCACAGGTGCAAGTTTTAACTATGGGCATGTTGAGTGAAAACGGGCCAATTACCCCGTTTACATGAGCAGCAAAACTGCCGAATACGATGCGATTAGGAAAACTGGCGAAAATAATGCTCTTGTAAACTGGTTCTTGCCTAGCAAAACATGCAAAAAGTTTAACCCAAATTTACGCTTCGGTAGGTGGAAGTTTGCGATTAACGCCAATCATGAACACATAACGGTACGGCTGCAAGGGCCATGATACTTCTTGAGGATATTTTCTGCTACGTTTTGAGTAAATTTAGGGTAATTATGAAAAATAAACGTCTTGTTTTTAATTATAATTGCGAACCTAGTTATAAAACACAAAAATAGACATGTAACAGCTGAAATCGGCGCTCAGACGTCACGTTATTAGTGCGTGCCCCAACCGTGAGTTTTACGATGTGCGGGGTGTTCAACTTGCGGATTTGTGACAGCGTTTGGATTTTGCCGATTTATCGCTTTGTTTGCGTAGTGAACCTGATTTACCCTGTTTATTTGACTATTGTGCAGTCTGGAACAATGCACCATTTCATAGTCTGGAACCAATACTATAGAAAATAGTCTGGCCTGGAAACAATGCACCGTTTGATTCACGAAGAAGAAACGGCTATGTTGTCATCGACAACGTGTCATCGGCTACGTGAATCCTTCGAATTCACAGATTCCCTATATCTCTGTCCAACAACCTCTAACTACGTGGATCATTGATGATACCTTGTGCCTGTGTACGCCGTTGCTCGAAGCAGGCGCGTCAGAAGTGCAAAAATGCGCCAAATATTCGGAACTTTTCACCACATTGCGTCCGCCGTCAGATCGCAAAAATCCGATTAGGTGGGTGCTTTCCTCTTGTAAACTGGCAGCGCGATCGTAACTTTTGCGAATCGACCAGATCCTAAATTTCCGTTTACGGCTGACCTGCTCATGTGAACGGGGTAAATCTCGCAGTCTTTGCAGCTTGTTCTCCTATACATTTCGTGAAATGATTGAGTTTGGCATGTTTGGATGTTTGCCGACCATCTGCACACGCTGACGCAGAACACTGACCATTTCGTAGCATCTTAGACTACTACTACCCTTGTTTTTACCTCGGTTGACCTTTTTTGCTCACCAATGCACTCTGGTGTGTTGCGTGCTCAGCGCTTATTCAACCCTCATCGTCACCCTAAAAAACTCAAAGGATGTCATTTGTGACAATTTTTGGGACGAAGTTTCCTAATTTTCCATTTCGGGAAATGTCCCCTTCCCCTCCGCCACTGGCGCCGTGCCTGAGACAACGCGCGGCTCACCGTTCATGGAATCTCACCGCGGATGTTAATTTGCGCTCTAAGTTGTACAGTTTAATTGCAGTAGGACAGTTGATAACATCGCACGTCGGTCTCTGGATGTGGATCCAGTGGGCGCCATGAACTCCGCACATTTGCCAGACATGAGCTGGCGGACCGTGGCATTGGCGACCAGCAAAGTGTCGCCTTCGCAACGTTCGACACAATGTCGGAGTCGGCTCGCAGTATGGGAAGTATGATCACGTGTCCGATATCGAGCAACACCCTGGACGGTCACACACCGATCAGACCACTGAACGTGCAGACGCATTGCTATTGCGCTATACCCTTTATTCTACAGTGGAATGACACTCTCCCCACAGTAACCTTCGACAATGCCACTCCCTCTGCCATCTGTACTGTACTCTACAGTGGAGTGGCACTCCCCACAGTGACCTTCGACAGTGCCACTCACTCTGCCATCTGTAAAATAGTTCGCTTGCGTAACTCTGTAGCAGCCTGGCAGACTAGAATGCGCCTCTCACAATAAGTACTCTTAACTTACGCACAGAAACTATCCTGTGGCCTGTGGGGCCACTGTGATGTCTGTGAGACTGCTAGGGCGTATGTGAGGATACTAAGACGTCTGTGAGACTGCTAGGGCGTATGTGAGGATACTAAGACGTCTGTGAGACTACTAGGGCGTATGTGAGGATACTAAGACGTCTGTGAGACTACTAGGGCGTATGTGAGGATACTAAGACGTCTGTGAGACTCAGGGCTGCTGTTCACTGCGATGTCTATGAGACAACAAGGATGTCTGTGAGGATACTAAGACTTTGTGAGAAATGGGACTGCTGGCTAGGATGTATGTGAGACTACTAGGACGTCTGTGAGGATACTAAGACGTCTGTGGGACTATTAGGAAGTCTGCGAGTATACTAGGATGTATGAGAGACTTGGAGCTGCTGCTCACTGGGATGGGTTGCTACGCCACATCGAAGACACGTCGAGTTTTCCTCAATTCAAAACTAAGATTAATCAGTAAAAATGACTCCTCAGAAAGCGGGTGCTGGTATAGGGCTCTGCCACCGAACCTTTGGTGCAGATATCATGTTGTCGTGCTCAATGTATTAAGCTTCCTGCCCTTCCTTTAGTGTTGTTCGTTGTTGTTAGTGTGTTGCTTAATCTCTTGCTATTGATTGCTGGTGAATCAGCGCTGTTTCGTTCATGCTCAGTGTAAGTTGACTCTAGCCATATATCATGGAGACTTAATGCGTATTATTACAATACATTATAAACATGTCTATGTGTACTATGTCAATATATATATATATATATATATATATACATACTTATACATTTCCAAGCATTGGAAGCATACGTTCCAAAATATCCGTTCCTTGCTAGGCAAGAGAGCATGGCTGTGTGAGCGACATTCTTAGCACTGGTCAAAAATGACTTTTCTTTATCGAGGTTTCGTGAAGCTTAATACATCCTCAAAGCGAAAATTATGGTGTGAGATGATTATTAAAAAGACACTCACGTCCGATTGCTCGAAGAAGACCACGTTTTTATTGTATGTGCTGCAAACTTCCGCAATACAAAACAAATGACAATATATAACACGTGTATATATTTATATACTTACGTATAAATATAGCCGGCATAACAAATTGAAACAATATTCGCTTTCCATTTCACAAAAAGATCGCAATCCCAAACTATATCCCATGACAAAGCAAGAGAAGTGTAGCTGTGGTTCTCTGTGGTAACGACACCAGCCATTGCCTCCTCGACCTTAGCCGATTTCCATGAGTGAGTATTCCGTCCAGCTACTGCCGGCTGTTAATCTGCGATTTGGTTATGCGGACCATGACCGCCGCAGCTATCTGGAATATCTGCCACTCGTTCCTGAAGGCCGGGGCACTGACGTGCTCCCGGTGAGGTCAGAACCGGGGAGTTTTTGGTGACGCGCGTCCTGTGTGTGCTGCAGGAGTGGCCCCGATTGAAGATGACAGGTGAGGCGGCGCGAGAGGCAGGTTGATGTTGGCCAGTGTAGACCGTGTCTTTTTGGGATTGTAGTCTCCGTGCGTGCACTTCCATGCGTGGATCACATTGGTAGCCATCAACCTCATCTCCTTATGTTCGTTGCTTTTCATGATTAAATTAGATGCGCGTCTGTTCTTGTAGTATATGATTACATCGACAATATTTTATCATGTTCACTAACGCCACACCTCTCTTGATTGTTACATTATTTTCGTCGATATCGTAACTAGCATGCATTTTGTTTTTGTAACACAGTTTGAGCCCTTGTCCTTCGCTATTTCCGTCTACAATATGTCCCTCTTTCATATGGTTTGGCAAAGAACATAGTCATGTCGAGTATTCTTGATTTCGGCATTGATTTAACTGTATCGATAAGTAGTTGTTGCCGACGAACATCTACTCCAGCCACTGGTCGCCAGGGCACACAACGCCACTGGTCGCCACATGGACACTGGACAGCTGGATCGGCACTGGATCCCCGGATCGGCGCCGGATCCACGGGCCTGCGGTTGATCTCTGGATCGGCACTGGATCTATAGATGAGCGGCGGACGGTCGAACGACGATGACGTCCTGCCAATGGACATGCACGCGTATCGGGTCCACGACGCCGGGAAGGCAAGACCGCGTGCGAGTCTCGCGGTACCCTGGCCTGAATAAGGTGGCACACGAGCACACGTGCTATTCGCCGGTATTGATTGTAGGCTTCTCTATTCACCACGTAAGCACAGTGTCGTGGGCAGAGGTGTACCGCAGTACACCGGGATGCGACATAGATGTCAGTACTTGTCTTTCCCTCACTGAACTCTCTGTCTTTCGATGCAAAAGCTCCACGACGGCCAACATGCTCTGCGGATGCTCGGGTGGCGTGTGCTTCCCCGCGCGATACGTCTGATCCCCGATCGATGCAAAGCCAAACACGGCGGGCGCTGGCTGTCCGTGCCGACCATCGGCCCCACGTACACCCGACGGCACCGTCGACGGCACCGTCGACGGCAACGTCGATCGGCCAGCATCGCTGGCGTCGCCCACCGACACGCCCACGAGAGGCGACACAGAACGTCGTGCTAGCACACCTGACGGTGAGCAGGCGTGCGTGTTCTCAGTGGACACACGTGACATTCACACTGCCGGCCGGCTTGTGTGATGTGGCTCGCCTTCCGTGCATGTCTTCCGGGGTGTTGTGCGTGCGCATGGCAGTGTGGCTGACGCGGCTGATGACGTGGCTGATGACGTGACACACGTTGCTGTCCGCGTCAAGCGCATCACCGAACCTTTTGCGTCGTCACGATCACCAAAAGCAGCTCGCCTGGTCATCTATGGCTATCGCGGTGTTCCAAAGAGAACACCGTGAACACTACAAAAGCATCTCGCCTCAAATTGAAGCTCGGCACGTATCTGATACCTTCGAAGCATGGCATGGAGTTTTCATCTTTCCGTCTTTACATATATTTAGTGGCATAGCCATTTGTTTGCAGCCGACAGGCGGTGTGGGTCGGTGAAGTGCATCAGTCATAAGCCTGCACGCAAATTACGGGGAAGAAATCAAATGCCCCACCTCCCCGGAGCCGGTGTTCATCAGCCACGCACCGCGCTGTCTGCACGCCCGGGTAGCATGTCACCCAGTATCAGCTCCCACCAGCCGCCGCTATTTGGCCGCTCCAGTGATGAGGCATGGCCATCAGCTGACACTCGCTGCAACACGAGCGTCGGCTCACCACGCAACGCGACCGGCCGACGTGGCCAATTACCTGGAATATGGTGTCGACGTGGGTCCTGGCGGCGTGCTGGTGGCGTGTCCAATTACCTGGAATATGGTGTCGACGTGGGTCCTGGCAGCGTGCTGGTCGGGCCGCGGCACCACGTGCCGGCCGAGCAAGTCGTAGATGGCGTCGACCACTTGCAGCATCTCGTGCTTGGTGATGAGGCCGTCGCCGTCCAGGTCGTACAGGTCGAACACCCAGCGCACCTTCTCGTCGGTGGTGCCCCGCGAGACGCGCGACAGCGCGTGCAGAAAGTCCTGCCGACAGGTGGTGGTCACCTCGTCAGGCACGGCGCCAGTCAGACGGGAGTGCGACAGAGACGGAGACGGAGACGGAGACGGAGATGGAGATGGAGATGGAGATGGAGATGGAGATGGAGATGGAGATGGAGATGGAGATGGAGATGGAGATGGAGATGGAGATGGAGACGGACAAGGAGACGAAGATGGAGACGGAGATGGAGATGGAGACGGACAAGGAGATGAAGATGGAGACGGAGACGGGTGATGTCACCGGAGACGGAGATGGAGACGGAGATGGAGACGGAGACGGAGATGGAGATAGAGATGGAGACGGAGAAGGAGACGAAGATGGAGACGGAGACGGGTGATGCCACCGGAGACGGACGTGCACATCGCAGACGTAGACGTAGACGGAGACGGGTGATGTCAAAAGAGTGGAACAGTTGACGCGCTCGGAAAGCGGCCAGTTCCTGTGTACAAGGACGGCTGACATCGAATGGACAGGTGGCACGAGACAGAGACGCACACATCCTTCGCATTCCTGCCCTGAGGGGCAACAGGGATATAGCGTTATCGACAGATCCAAGATGATTGTCCGTGGAAGCTTCAGCGAGTCTTCGCTAATGGAACTGGTAGCGGAAGCACGATCGTATTCTGGGTGCCGTGGAGCAATATCACGTCACGTACAATTGATATGGGCAACGAGAGGAAACCTTGATGCGCTGAATGGTAAAGAGAATACAGGCGTTAGACCGATTCTCACCACCGAGTAGAACACGTTCATTTTAGGTCGCTTTCTATTAGCGATGATTTAGATGCGAAAAAGTGGTGTTTTCTCATGAAACTAACCAACAAGTACAGCAACGCTGCTGTAAAGGCTGGTGTTTACCGAGTTCTTCCCTACCTTCATGCATTACATCCGTCCGGGTCTTCATTAGTTTTCGATTACAATGTATACAGCGCAAAGCCAGCACTTCGATTTTGTTTTGTTTACTGCACGTTATTACGAAGTTCACAGTCCTATTTCGTGGTTGCACCAACCTACTTGGCTCCATGTTATATATCGCTAGCTGTTCCCCAGGCAACCGGCTCTGTTGCGCTTGCTTTGTTTCACTCATCTGCCCTTCAAATTACACCCTGAGCCCGCGATTTCTTTAGTGACTAACGTGAGGATGACCGCGGGACGGGGGCTGCAGGCGGCTGTTCTCGGGACAACACGTGACTGTTCTCGGGACAACACGTGACTGTTCCCGAGACAACACGTGACTGTTCCCGGGACTACACGTGGCTGTTCCCGGGACTGCACGTGACTGTTCCCGGGACAACACGTGACTGTTCTCGGGACAACACGTGACTGTTCCCGGGACTACACGTGGCTGTTCCCGGGACAACACGTGACTGTTCTCGGGACTGCACGTGACTGTTCCCGGGACTACACGTGGCTGCTCCCGGGACAACGCATGACTATTCCCGGGGCCACGAGCGACTGCTGCCGGAACTACACGTCACTCTTCCGGCAACTACACGTGACCGGGCCCGGGCCTGTGGCAGGAGCCCACGTGACCTGAGGACCCGGTGGCGTTCCGCCGGTCTGCGGCAGAGTCCGAACGGGTGTCCGGTGGCCGCTCTGCTAACATCGATGTCCTCAGGCACCCCGCCGTGCGACTCTGACCGCCCGCTGTGGGGTGTGGAGACATCACAATTTACAACGGCCAGACGGCGGCCGCCTGTGGTGTGAAAAAGCCAGGACTCATCCGGGGACTGGAGCACGGATCGGCGGTGGGTCGGCCGAAGGGAGTCAGCGCCATCTTGGAGGTACATCTCCGACCAGTGCAGACCACGAGCACGAGACAACGACTCCCGCGGCCACCAGTGCAGACCACGAGCACGAGACGACTCCCGCGGCCACCAGTGCAGACCACGAGCACGAGACAGCGACCCCCACGGCCATCAGTACAGTATGTGTGACCTGGGCAGCGTACACTAACCCCCGGGACTATCAGTGAAGTCTGTGTGACCTGGGCAGCATGTGCGCACTGCAGGTCTACTGGTTGCTGCAGCCACAGCTGCCGGGGTGGACGCGGCTGAGCTGCACTGCAGCGTCTGAGCTACACTGCAATGGCGGAACTACACTGCAGTGGAGAGCTATACTGCAGCGTCTGAGCTATATTGCAGCGGCTGAGTTGCACTGCAGTGGCTGAACTACACTGCAGTGGGAGCTATACTGCAGTGTCTGAACTACATTGCAGCGGCTGAGTTCACAGCAGTGGCTGAGCTACATTGCAGCGGCTGAGTTACACAGCGTGGCTGAGCTACATTGCAGCGACTGAGTTACACAGCAGTGGCTGAGCTACATTGCAGCGACTGAGCTACACTGCAGTGGCTGAACTACATTGCAGCGGCTGCGATGCACTGCAGCGACTGAGCTATATTGCAGCGGCTGAGTTACACTGCAGCGTCTGAGCTATATTGCAGGGTGAGTTACACTGCAGGAGCTATATTGAGCGGCTGAGTTACACTGCAGCGACTGAGCTACACTGCAGTGGAGAGCTATACTGCAGCGTCTGAGCTATATTGCAGCGACTGAGTTACACTGCAGCGTCTGAGCTATATTGCAGCGGCTGAGTTACACTGCAGCGACTGAGCTATATTGCAGGGCTGAGTTACAAGCAGTGGCTGAGCTACATTGCAGCGGCTGAGTTGCACTGCAGTGGCTGAGCTACATTGCAGCGACTGAGTTACACAGCAGTGGCTGAGCTACATTGCAGCGACTGAGCTACACTGCAGTGGCTGAACTACATTGCAGCGGCTGCGATGCACTGCAGCGACTGAGCTATATTGCAGCGGCTGAGTTACACTGCAGTGGCTGAACTACATTTCAGCGGCTGAGTTACACTGCAGCGACTCAGCTATATTGCAGCGGCTGAGTTACACTGCAGCGACTGAGCTACACTGCAGTGGAGAGCTATACTGCAGCGTCTGAGCTATATTGCAGCGACTGAGTTACACTGCAGCGACTGAGCTATATTGCAGCGGCTGAGTTGCACTGCAGTGGCTGAGCTACATTGCAGCGGCTCATGCACTGCAGCGACTGAGCTATTTGCGCGGCTGAGTTACACTGCGCGACTAGCTACACTCGGAGAGCTATACTAGCGTCTGAGCTATATTGCAGCGACTGAGTTACACTGCAGTGGCTGAACTACATTGCAGCGGCTGCGATGCACTGCAGAGGCTGAGCTACACTGCAGCAGCCTATCATTTTATATCCACCCGATGGCATATCAAGCGCTGTTAGCTTAAAGCTAATGGACGGCTATTGTTGCTGAACATTATGCAGCTGAACGTGGCTTTTGGAGATCGCAAGATCTGAAAGTGGGATATTTTGGTCACAATCGACGATTCGATACTCAGAAAGTAAAGCAAACCATCGAGTGCTGTACCCATGCCGTTCACGAGCCAGTAAATACTTGAGTTACGTGCCGCGGCCGTCAGGAGTGGCCTTGGTGCCAATGGAACGAAGGCCACAGGAGGGATGAGGCCGTAAATACCGAGGTGCCTTCCACAGACAATCGCATGATATGTACCTGAATGCATTCGCCCATGTATTACAGGTTTCCTGGGACAGGTGATCTCAAAGTATTGCAATGTGTGCATGAGACTGCGGCGCAATGTATCACCATTATTCGATAGTCTGATCGAGTGATTGGAGATAAATTGTGTGATACATTTCCCATCTCCATTGTGGAAACTTGAAAAATGAACCGTTGGTAATTAGTGCTTAATACTCCACGTCCAGGGTCAATCTGGTAGAATGTAATCTTTATCATGGTGCTATTCTACCTAGTGTTATGTTCGAAGTACGCTAAATAAACTCTACCATGCATGCCATACCAGTTGAGTTTATGCCGGGAGTTACTGATTGCAGAGGAATCATCCTGATGAGATTTTCAGCGGTGGAAATATAGCCATCCAGCTGCTCACGAGCGTGGAGGATGGACAGCTATTCTCATTTGTCATATCTTCTTCTATCAACGAGTAAATGACACAAAAGGTGAGATGTTCGCTATTTTACTTACGGGTGGATGCAAAATCACCACCTCGCTCAATGCAGCCAGCCCGAGGTTCCCTTTAATAAATCTTGACTATCCCGGCCCAGGTCCAGACCACTGAGGGCTGAACAAGTCAGCATGAGTCGAAGCAATTTCTTGAGAAATACCAAGCCTAACTTGGTTGTGGGAACAAGCTTGCGCATTTTTCAAGCTCTGGCAATTTTCGCATTGTCAAAGCTAATGCAGGAAGGTTAAGACGAATGCATGGTGCTCAGGCCTGAATGTTGAAAGGACTGAATCAACGTGCATTGCCAATTTCGCACGATTTTTTTTCAAGCTCTGGAGGCTATATCTGGAAACATTTGTTGCCAGGTATTGGGATTATGTCCAGTCGTCTTCAAGCCTTGGGATTTTGTCCGGGATTGTGTTCGGTTTCTATCTCCTCTGAGAAAAACAATAATACATAAGATGCAACCTTTCAAATCGTTGGAAGTATTTTTTATAATCTCCGGCACACTGTCAAATTCGTGCGGATTTGCTTTTGTAATGCTATCTTGGTGAAGCTAAGTTGATCATAAAAATCTTGCCTTTGGTTTTGAAGTACTTTTGGCATTGATGACCTAAAAGAGGAGATATTTGCCATTTAATCTGATGTTATTTTATGAAGATTTTGATTGCAAGAAACTGGCAAGCAAATTATCAGATACAATATGCTTAGCGTTTCTCAGAGCTCGTGAGCTTTAGCTAGTGAACATAAAAAGCCATTGTCGTATTCCACGACAATGAAAAATGTAAGAGCATCATTTGACGAAGCATTTCCCAATATCCAGCTGTTGCGAGTCCTGATCTCAGAATCATTCGAATCTTAATGATTACGTTTTGGCCTACATATTACGTAAGTCCACCAAAAACAACCCATATATTAATATCTTGAAATTTCAGTGGTATGAGATTGCAGTCATGTGAATAGTCTCTCTCTCTCTCTCTCTCTCTCTCTCTCTCTCTCTCTCTCTCTCTCTCTCTCTCTCTCTCTCTCTCTCTCTCTCTCTCTCTCTCTCTCTCTCTCTCTCTCTCTCTCTCTCTCTCTCTCTCTCTCTCTCTTTCTCTCTCTCTCTCTCTCTCTCTCTCTCTCTCTCTCTCTCTCTCTCTCTCTCTCTCTCTCTCTCTCTCTCTCTTCTCTCTCTCTCTCTCTCTCTCTCTCTCTCTCTCTCTCTCTCTCTCTCTCTCTCTCCCTCTCTCTCTCTCTCTCTCTCTTCTCTCTCTCTCTCTCTCTCTCTCTCTCTCTCTCTCTCTCTCTCTCTCTCTCTCTCTCTCTCTCTCTCTCTCTCTCTCTCTCTCTCTCTCTCTCTCTCTCTCTCTCTCTCTCTCTCTCTCTCTCTTTCGTGCTCTCTCGCTCTCTTTCTCTCCCTACCTCTCCACTTTTGTACACAACTAACTGGCATTTAGCTACACTATTTAGTGTCGAAATGTTGCAATGCGGTAGAAACTTAAATTTTTAACAGCTCGCGCAAGTAGCCACGATTTGCTCATTGCCATTACACTGGCTTCTAATATCCATTCGGTGATCAAGACTATGCAGCTTGTCCAGTTATCAGCTGACGTGCAGGTCGTGCTTGCCTGGCGACAGTACCCCGCTGCCTGGCCAGCGGGGATCGAGTCGCCCAGCTGTGACACGCACACACGCACGCACACACGCACGCACGATAGACCCGGCTCGGAGCGGCCGATGTGCTCACTCTCCCGTTTGATAGCTCCTTTCTAGTCGAAATTGACGCCGGCGTGTTTCATTATTGGCGGGCGTCTCGAGCAGCCGGTATTGCTGGGATTTCGGATTTCGGATCTCGGATCTCGGATCTCGACTCTGCACCGACGGCCGTGCTGAAACCCCAACCTGTCGCTCCTATTTGAAGCCGAATGGAAGCATCGTCAGACAGGTGGGGGGGGGGGGGGGGGCTCTGATGTCACACTTCACACATATCCGGTTACAACTGATGCTGCGACCGATTGAACGGGCCGACAGCACTCGGCGGCACTCAGAGGAACTCGGTGAACTATTAGAACTAGCATTTCTCAGAGGAACTCAGCGGCACTCAGAAGGAACTCAGCGGGACAAAGCGGCACCCAGGGGCATTCGTCGGCACTCAGAAGAACTCAGTGGGACAAGGCGACCCTGAAGAACACTCAGCGGCACTCAGAGGAACTCGGTGGCACTCCGATGCATTCAGCAGAATTTTGCAGCACTCAGCAGCACCTAAGGACGCTCAGTGCCACTCGGTGCCACTAAGTGGCACTCAACGACACTCGGCAGCCGACAGGACGGTAGCGACATCTCGTGTTGATGGTCGAAGCAGCGCTGCATTCACCATGGCAGCGTGCGAGTGGCACCTGGAGCGCAGACGCCTTTGTTGCTTTTGCTCCTATTGTCCGAGTGAATTGCGACTTGGAAGCTTCCAGAAAAAATGAAATAAATCGCCAGTCAAGCCGGGGACTACGCACACCTCGAGCGGTCTCAGTGGTGTAGTAAAGATTTGGTCCGGTGGTGGGGCGATCATCTGAGGAGAACTCTCTGGCTACCTAAGGCGCTTTTCCGAAACTGCTCGGATTTCAGTAAATGTGTTTTCATTGGGCCCCTCGATATATATATATATATATATATATATATATATATATATATATATATATATATATATACATATATATTCCCTGACACAAAATAACCGCCTTTTGAATTCGCACTTTCGACTCTGTGGGCCGCACTATACTACCATGTCCTCAGGTTTTTCATTAACTATCATGTATTCACACGTAATCATTTTGCTGCAGTCATAGGCTGAGAAGGACGGCGGCTGCACAAGTGTCCGCCACCGCCGCCCGCTGGCCTGTCTTTGGTGCTGGCACTGGAGCGGCAGACACACCTGCCGATGAAGGCCGTATGTTCGGATCAGCTAGAGAAGGAACGTTGCTTTTGACCACGCACAAACACTTGAATTTAGGAGGAAAGTATGGTTAAATACGTCAGAAATGATGCACACGGTGCTGGCGTGCCCAATGCGAGACCTGCAACCAGGCTTCAACAGTCCCGTAATGACCAGAACAACACAACCCGTTTGGCTGGTGATAACAACCAGCAAAAGAAGACCTATTGCGGAAAATAAAGGGAAACTGATGCATCTCTTATGAAAGCATGAATGTTGGGTAAGAACACAATTGCTCACCTCAACGGACACCCTAGCTTCTTTTGTTATCCGATACTCCTTTAGTAAGGAGAGTGTGGCGTTTATGGATAGTGTCAGGCTCACATTGTTGCGCATGTTTAACACCTTCATAGACACTGTCCCAAAATGGACTTGAATAACACGTCAAATATCGTGGAAAAATAAGTGCAAAATATGGGGAGAGGGGAGGTCTAACAACAGTGCTGACCAGATTTGCCAAACACACAGCAAACTGCAAATTTATCCCGTTTTTTTAAAAATATTTTGTTTAACCGGCGTCACTCGGTCAAAGGCGAAGCAGCTGCTACCGATCGACAGACCATCATCTCAGATGTCGCTGGGCTGTCTTTTCCGCCACCACTGGAGTGACCGTGGCTGCCGGGGAAGCTGTGGTCAGGCCACAGGGACGGCTGCGTCCGCTGGGGCTGCCGCCACTGCTGGGGCGGCCGTCATTGCTGTGACGGCTGTGACCACTGGGACGGCCGTGGTTGCTGGGAAGCCGTGACCGCTATGGCGGCCGTGGCCACCGAGGCGGCCGCCGCCGCTGAGGTGGCGGTGGCTGCTAGGACAGCCGTCACCACAGGGGCAGCCGTCATTGGCGTTCAGGAAGTCGCCTGGCAAAAGCATTTCTTTGTCCTCAAGATACAGCTTAGTTTCATAGCAGGTGACAACATTTCTTCCGGGTGGTTGTGCATCATAGTGAGTGCTCAGACAGGCCTTGTCATATTTTGTTCCTTATTAAGGGAATCCCCGCCTTCAGGCAGTCTTCTCTGGCACTCAGTGGTTCTCTTCACCCCTCATGTTCCTCTCTAGCTAGTATTTGCCCTTGCCAGTATTTGGCAGCACTTAAGGCTCTCAAGAATACCTTCGCTCTGCGGTGAGCTCCCAACATTCCTCACACATATCGCCAGTTCGCAAGGACTCCCTCAGCTCCCAGGAGCCCCCGATCCATCAGGTGCTCATCCCAAACCTCAGGGGCATCTCAGGACAATCTTCTCTGGCTCCCAAGGGCACTATTCATCCGTTAGGGGCTCTCTCCAGCATGTGTTGGCTCTACCCAGTCCTCGATCAACCTGCCAGGGGCATCCAGCTCCGAGAGAAGCCTCACAATTTCTAACAAGCATTTTCTTCCTTCGTGGGTTAATAATGGCGAAGTTCCTCCTTGGAGAGCTCCAATCGACTTCAAACTCGGTCCGTCCCGTTTTTCTCCAATCCCACGTATGTCCGCAAAAATTCATTAAGATTGGATTTGTGGTGCTGGAGTTAGGTTGGATTTGTATTTCCAAAGCCTGGATTTGGAGATGATGATTTTCAACTTCGACCCAGGCAATCTGAAGAGGAATAGTTTCTTTGTCGTATTAAATTCAGCAGCAATGGCGTTAGGCAAGGCAAGTGGACGAAACAAATCCAGAACTGCCAGATGTAGCCCAAGATTTCATTCATCACCATGCTGTGTCCAATTACTGGAATGGAAGCTCGTATTAAGAACCCGTAGGCCGCACCATTTCAATCAAAGGGCAAGAGCTTCGAACAATTTCATTCTGGAACAGAACGATTCGACCAGCTACAAAGAAAAAGGAGACAACCATTTTGCGGAGAGAATAACGTTCTGGATGGTAAAAATTCAGGAGAAGGCTGTTTTACCAGCATATGTGACTGGCTGACTGACTGAATGACTGACTGACTGATTGACTGACTGACTGACAGACTGACTGACTGACTGACTGACTGACTGTGAATTAATAATGAATTATCTGATTCTTGGTAATGTCATTTGAATTGACAACCAAGAACAAATCACGCGACAAATCACGCGATTCTGGTCATTTTCTTGATATGACAACTATTACTGTTCTGGATATTACACTAAACGTACCTTAAACGTATTGGAGTTTTTGTCATTGTCGTTATTGCCACTTCTGTGCACACTTTATTCGTACACCTATGTGTGACACCCAGTAAGGCTGCATGCATATCTCTCACCAAGCCAGGAGGTGGGAGGGAGAAATCCAGGTCGCTATTTTCAGGACATCTTTTCCGATTGAATAGTCAGAATGGCAACCTTACATTAGCAGCGTACAGCATCAGGGCGATCCAGACCCCCCATCACACCCGGGATCTCCAGCGATGACGCCCATCTTTCTATACACGACACGACGCAATCCCGTGTTATGTGCAGCTAGTGCTATTCTGACGCAATAGTGACAATAGTGGCACTGTGATCTGATGAAACGCCGGCTGCCGGCGGCTCGATTTCGCCACTGCCGAGATCAGTCGGTGCGATTGGTTGGAGGCACGATGTATACCTCACCGGCTGCTAATGCGTCGTAAAGGAGCTGATCTTCTTCTGACGTTCCGCGCCGCGACACCAAATGGAGACGACAATCACCGTGCAGACGGAATATCAGTGTCATGTCACGTATCCTGACGAGAGAATGCACTCGCGGCAGGTCTCTGCCTCGTGCTGAAAACTCTTCCATTATATGTCAGTGTGTATCTTGTATATATGTGTCACGTGGAAGCACAGCTGACATACATATGGAGTCTGCTCTTGCTGCGTGAAATGGAAATAAACTCGCTGAATGCTACGCGCACAACGTACACGAGCATTTTCTTCAATATGTATATATATATATATATATATATATATATATATATATATATATATATATATATATATATATTAGTATAGTTAGGAAGCAGATCGTTCAAAGGCGTAACGGCAAAAGCATAAAGGTTATCGAGGGGGCACCCGAAGGGAGCTTTAGTGGTGCAGAGTCAGAGCATGGCGACCATCACGGTCTCGGGGATAGCAGGTGGGGGAGTTCATTGTGCCGGTAGGCGTAGTCACAGATAATGGACTGATAGTGACCTGTACGGTGAGCTTAGACACCATGTAGCTGTAGCTGAGGCCATAATCCAAAATAAGTTATGTAAGCTTTATGGCGGGTGGGTGCCCTTGCCCCGCCCAGCAGTAGCTTACTTGAACCTATCAAATGTACAGTTATCTGATGACCAAAAGGAGTTTCTCGACTTGGGAATGAACCATAAACTGGCACCCAAGTACTCACCTTTCCAGAAGAAAGTCGAGTTATATATCAAGATGTACTATCTATGCGAGACAAAGGCAAGCTCGACGTCAACCCAGATCTCAAAGAACAGCTTATGGCCGAGAGTACGAAAAACAGAAGTCGGCCAGGTAAGCGCTCTCTCAGCCCACGCCTCCAGCGTGCGGCGAAGGAGCTGAGGGACAATGCGGGCATTGAAGGACGAAAAGCTGATAAATCCAACACCTACGCCATTCTTGACAAGAGCGGCCACTATGCCAAGATTGACACCATTCTGTGTGACACTTCCAAATTCAGGAAGATCTCTCGTAATCCCATCGAAGACCTCACGAGGAAGGCGAATGACCTAATTGACGTTGCCAACAAATCTGCAGGTAGTGACTCGCACCCCAAGCGTATCACAGGCGAATGCCAGCCGGGGTACATGTACGGAAATGTGAAAACACATCAGACAGGTAACCCATTGCGCCCTATAATTTCGCAAATACCACTGTGATGGCCGTGTGATGAGACCGTGATGGCCGCCATGCCCAGACTCTGCACCACTAAAGCTCCCTTTTTGGTCCCCCCCGCGGTAACCTTTACTACCAAACAGATGGTGTTGACATGGGGTCACCCCTAGGCGTGCTGCTTGCCCAAGCATTTACGTGTTGGGTTGAACACCAGGTTCTATCAGCCAGCAACAGCCCCCACATATACTGCATATACATAGCTGACATAGCTCGCACATCCGCCCTCCAGGATCTTCAGTCCCGCTTACAAAGCGTGTCGGGGCTAATTTTCACCATAGAGAAGAACGTAGATGACAACATCAGTTTTCTAGACATCAGCATCGACACATCCTCAGGCGCTTCTGTCACAAACGTCTACCGGAAACCATGGACACCGGAAAATGTCTTAGCGGCAAAAGTGAGTGTCCAGACAGGCACAAGGTCGGTGTCATCAGAGCCTATGTGCACAGGGCCATTAAGCACTGCTCATCTTGACACCCAGTGACACAAGAGCTTAAACGCGTCAAGCAAATCCTGAGTGACAATTTCTATTCGGTTTCTGCCATAGACCGAGAAATCAGGAGAGCACTTGACACATACATGGCACAAACACCTGCTTCCAACCCCACGGGCACAACACACCATCTTTACTACCGCAACACCATGAGCCCTGGCTGGAAACAGAATGAGGAAACGCTCAAGCGCATCATGAAGAACAACTGCACCCCCACTAACACCCAGGACAAACTAGCGCTATTCATATATTACAATAGCCCAGCAACGTCTAACCTGGTCATGAGTAACAACCCACACCGCGACAAAACACCTCTGAAAATGTCCAACGTTGTCTACTTTTACAAGTGCATAAAAGGAGAGTGCGCGCTCCTGCAGAACAGTGGCTACGTTGGGCACACGACCACATCCTTGAGCCGCCGCATAGCAATGCACTTACAACAGGGCGGGCCCCAGACACACACCGAACGCGACCATTCCAGCCACCTCACACGCTCCGACATGATCCTGAACACCAAAGTCCTAGCCACAACCCTTGATAAGCGCCGTCTCCAAATCTTGGAAGCGGTTTTTATCAGGGAGATTGACCCAACCATCAACCGCCAGAGCAATGCACGAGGCACGTTGCTGTTATATGATGACCCACAGCTCACCATCAGGTAGTAGGGCGAATGACAGCGATGAACTGATGACATTTGTTCTTGTTGTTTTTTTTCTTCGCCTTCTCATTGTACGCAACAAAAATGGGAGTACATTATGCCATGTATCGCACGTGTATGTATTTTCTTGATTTCTAAACTTGTGATCGTGACCAATTTGAACTTGTCTTGAAAATGTCCGTAGGAGGATGAAACGTCGAAAGTATAACGAATGATCTATTTGCATATCATAGTTATGCTTATGAATATCACACATGAACATACGAACGATGGAAAGTGTATCGTAAGACAGATAGAGAGTCTGCAGAAGAAAGAGTGCAATGCCCGTTCCGCGATTGTGTTCAACCAACAATGTATATATATATATATATATATATATATATATATATATATATATATATATATATATATATATATATATATATATATATACACATATATATGTATATATATGGATAGATAGATATATACATATATATATAATCTGTATGATAGTCAGTTAAGGCCAGGAGCATCGACGGTGCCACCAACTTTGGTTGGGAACGGGGGGGGGGCATGATCGTTCTCTGGTTTGTTCTTTCCATGCAAAGCCCATGGGTGCAATGATAAACTTCACGACATTTGGAAGGAAACGTCCACGTTCCCCTTTGGCGCCGCCATGATCATGAGTGTGCTATATCAATGAACTAGCCACCAATCGCCTGCCTTTAAACAGATCCTTCGGCCTGCGGCGGCAAGTCTGGGGGCGATCTCGTCCCGTGCCACTGAAACGTCCCCCCCCCCAGTGACCGAGTCGCATGACCACCAGGCGTTTCTCCGGAACACCCGCACTAGGAACACTCCCCGCACATAATCGTCTGAAGTACGTAATGAACACCTGCGCTAGAAGGTATGACCCTCAATGTCAACAGTTGAAAGCCTCCCTCAGCTGAATGCTGCTATTGCACTAGAACCGCCGCGGAGAGGCTAATATTTCTTCACTCATATTTGTCCGGGGTAGCTCTCGAACCCTTGGATATATATCGCTCAACCTTGGTCTACCTGCGAATAATTGACTAGCGGATCCTTTGATCGAGCACATTGTTGTCGAATGACCCGAGATTACCGAACTAGATCATGGGGATACAGCTTATAAAGTAGAAAGAATTCCAAGTAAGGACATATGACGAATGAAGTAGAATAGAATAGATTATCATGTTTTATGTAAGTGCCAAAAGTGCGCGGAACAAAATTGGAGAACTGCATGCATATATGTTTTCTGAAAAGCTAGAGTTAAAATGCATAGATGAGACATGGGTTACTGAAAACATTTTTAGAGATAATGTGCAAAAATTAAATTGACAGGTTGCAGCATGCATGCCCACCAAAGGCAGTCAAGGATAGGACGTGGCGTAAGGCGAGTATGTATGTAAGGCGAGTGATGAAGTGAATGGGTAATGGAAAGGATTAGTGCACATAGTGAAGGAGTAGAATCCTTGTGGTTAGAACATCCTGAAGAATGGAATAAGGTTGAGGATTAGGGCATACTACAGACCACCAGATCAGAATGAAAACACCGACAGGCTGATCCAGGAAGAGATATGTAGGTAGGAGAGTGTATGTGAGAACTCGAATGCTGGGGACTTCAGCATAACAAGGATGAGAGAACTAGAAGTCTAACCAAATCAGGAAGGACCAACCACACAGTCTAACCAAACCATGGCTAGTTTTGAGGGAAATTTCTTGCTGCAAATGATGGATGAACCTACAATGGGAAATGAAATGTTAGATCTTGTGCTTACAAATAAGAAAAAAAGTAGTACAATATGTAAACATAGCAGATATCTTTGGTATAGTGATAATAACATTATACGCTTTCCCGTATATGTTGGAAGTATAGGAAACAATAAGATATGGATGCAAAATTTTGCTAAAGATAATTACAATAGGTTCAGGATCTTCCGGGGTGAAATTTACTGAAATGAGATATCGTCGGGTTTCTATGCTAATGAAATGTGGAGCTCTGGAATTGAATGTCATTGAAGAGGAAAAAGACTATGGAATGGGCTGCCTGCTGATGTAGTGGGGAGTCCCTCACTGGATGTATTTAGAAATAGGGTGGACCAATATTGTAGACTTGCGAATCTTGTTTTTGATATATAATTGGTACTGGATGCGGTAAGATTTATGATAGTAGGTGTGCAGTGTGCAGATCCCTTTAAGCAGGCTTGGATGAAGGAGTTTGAAAATGGTTGATACGACATGGGCGTGATGGAGTGTGTTATGCAATATCAAGTGCACGGCGACAGATAAGTTGCGGCAGGTATTTCCTTCCGAACGGTGATATTTTATTCATTGGGGTGTGTCAGTGTCCACTTTCTTGTCGATAGTATCTTTTCGTTGTATGCTTAGCTCAGATATGCCTCTGTGGCGTTATAATAAGCCTGATCACTTTATCACTTTATGACTTGATGAGTTGAAAGTCACGTCGCCGTTTCAAAGTGTCGTTTTAGAGCAATTTCACAAGGGATGTCAAAATCAGGTTTCAAAAAAGCGAAAAAGTGTGATGTGTCGATATGCAGGCAGTTGATAAAAACACAATTTGAGAGGACTCTGGCTAGCTCATGATGTCAGATCAAGGTCAAAAAGTAGTTTTTGTATCCTTGTTCACAGTATCCAGCATAACTACAGTAAGAGATTGGTGATGGAAGAACATGTTTCATGTGGATATGAGGAATTGCTCTGATATGGTCTGATCCATACCTTTTGACAGGTGTGTAGTGGAAATTATGAAGGCCATATAGAGAAACCGATAGGGTTAGGTCATGTATATATGACCTGAAACAGTGGCCTAGGTTGATCTTCTTTTTCTGGCAAATTGTCTTCCATGGTAGTTTTTGGTGCTGAGTTCGAATTTGGCGCTCCTTTTTACTGCAGTAATGCACAAAGCCGAGAAATAGGTGGTATGTTTCACATTCCCGGTTTAAATATGATACTTGGCATTTCATCGAACCTTTGGGCGTCAAATGTGTATCTTGTCATTCAAAATCCGCTTCGCTTTGTTTCATTGCTCTATGCTTCTTAGTTTGGAAGCTACTGTGCAGCTATCTTGGAATGCCTGAAGAGTATATTTGTTCCCAGTCCTGCTCTGTGTGATCTTGACCTTGATTTCGCGTTTTGATAACATCAGTGTATTCGGAAGAAGCTGATAATATATATATATATATATATATATATATATATATATATATATATATATATATGTGTGTGTGTGTGTGTGTGTGTGTGTGTGTGTGTGTGTGTGTATGTGTGTGTGTGTGTGTTTGTCCTATATTTTACGTTCAAGTATCATGGCGTCGGTAATCAAATTGCATAGCGGCCAGATGCCGAAGATAGGCAAAACAGACCTGTAAGTCGGCGAAACCCCCACATCGAGCTCTTTCACGTGGCCTGGAAGGTCAACGGTAAGGGCTAGACAAAATGTATCGACATCCCTGAATAGTTGAAGGATGAAGCTACGCGCCGACGAAAACTGCGTTTATCTAGGTAGTCTAGAACAGAACTCAGAAGTTTCAAGGTGTCGGATTTCCTCCCGAAGGTTTTTCGCTCGCGAAAACCACTTTGGCCGAGAAGCTGAAAATTAGCGACCGTTCCCATGTGCTCCTTTTAGCACGCTATGTGAACTTTTCAAAGGCACCATTAGAGACGGCGCCAGGGGATCGGCGACGGAGTACATTAGAGACGGCGCCAGGGGATCGGCGACGGAGTACATTAGAGACGGCGCCAGGGGATCGGCGACAGTGTACATTAGAGACGGCGCCAGGGGATCGGCGACAGTGTACATTAGAGACGGCGCCAGGGGATCGGCGACAGTGTACATTAGAGACGGCGCCAGGGGATCGGCGACGGAGTACATTTGTGTAGGTTACGATCTCAAATTCCGGACATTTGTTTGATGCATTGGTAAATCATGCTACGGAGAAGCCAACACAACCATACGAAAGTAACCGGCTCAGTAGTTCTCGAAATGTCAGGGGCTGGTGCTTCCAAATCCACTCACAAAAGCAGGTTCAAAATAACCGCACGAAAATAGTGTTCGGCGTTGCTGACGCCGGCCTCACGCTGCTCTATTTCATTGCATCCGTGATTAGATGACGTTCAGACAGCACGACAGCTCCCCCCCAACCCGCCCCGCCCCGCCCCGGCCTGCGGCTACAGCGCAGCGTCACTGCTCGGCGCCAAACCGAGCCATATGGCGGAAGCACGGCCGGCGGAGTGATCGCACCAAAATCGGCCCGCGCTCCCACTAAATTAATTTGAGCTGTGTCGTAGCTTCACGCTGGGTCTTTACCCTGTCCGGAATGGAACAATTTCTCAGAAACGTGGCCGCTAAAAGGCGGCGCAATGCGAAGCTTGGTGTTGGCAATAGCTTACAGGTCCCGCCCACTACCAGGTCCGGTAATTAGTACCAGGTCTGGTAGTGGGTGGTGCGGCCTGCAGACACTTCGCCAGTGGGAAGGCAACAGGTGGCCGGCCAGGCCTTCGTCACCTACGATCCATATTTCATTACTAGAACGACAAGTAATAGGTAATTAGTACGGTGTGCTTATTCCACGGGAAGTATGCTCGCTACCCATCCGAGGGCTATGGGTTTGAGACCGCCCTCTCGCTGTTCCTCGCCCACGACCAGCCGGCGTCAGAGATTGGCGACGCTGTATGACCAAAGGCAGTCAACGCGTCGTAAAGCAGCGTGTGAGTAACCAATCAACCAACCGACCCGTTAACTTGAACAGCAGCCAATCAACCAAACAACCCATTAACTTGCAGAGCAGACAATCATCCAACCGATCCGTTAACTTACACAGTAGCCAACCAACAAACCAACCCGTCAGCTTCCACAGGAGCCAATCAACCAACCAATCCGTTGATTTGCACAGCATCCAATATTCAGCCAGCTAGCCCGTTAACTTGTACGGCATCACCATACATGGCTTATTGCTACCCATATATAAAGCAGGAGGAAAACAGAAGGGAGATGAATAGTGACATACTCCAGCATGAATACGTCTATGCATATCACGACAAACATGTTCTTTAGATCTCGTTGTCAAACAATGTCGTTCGCGAAAGCCAGGGCGGGCACGGTTGTTCCTCAAATGACGCTATAAATGGTCGCCGTCTGACTATATTTGACCTCACCCGAGACCACCAGAGCTAACCACCACTCTGTGACCTCATGATGTTCCCGTGGTAGATGTGGGTCAAAGCATCAATAATTGTTCGGTGATGACGTGCAAGTAAGTGACTCTTCACTAGTTTGTCTGATTTTACCACTATTTACCCAGCCGCCTGCCATAGTTATGCTTGGCTGGTTTATAAGAAACTCGGGGCATTATTCCTGCAAGCATATTCGTTTAGCTGGTTGATATGAACCTCTTGAATTCGTTATTGATCCAACTATTTCCGCTTCGCTCGTTAATATGAAACTCTTGAGATCATCAGTCATCCAGCAATTTCCCATTAGTTCGTTGCTATGAACTTCTTCACATTTCAAGTTGTGGGGCTTCACTCAGCATCGCTAAATTTAAAACCAGTTGGAAAATTGGCTATGTCTTCACATTACCTGCGAACAGGTCCACCAACTCGTCTTATATATTTCGGGCTTGGTCTTTCTTCGGAAGCAGAGTAGACCGAGACATACCACCTAGAGAATCTGCAGTGCATGGTTTGCGCATCAGAAGAATCATTTAAACGTCAGGTACAGATGCATAAACCATGTGCTGCAAATTTGGTGCGTGGAATGTCTGTCTACACTGTGTCCGAAGAAAAACACAATCAGAATGTGCAATACCAGTTTGTGGACATTCTTCCAGTTAATATGAGCACTTGATTACTTTTCACAATCATTTTTAACCTCTTGATATTATTGTCCATCATCCGTGGTCGATTGGCTTGTTATCAACCACTCTCGCCCATGACTAAACAGGGTGTGTTTGGCTGTGATGGTATGTTTCAGAAACGGTCGACTCTTACCATAGATCTGTCCATAATGGGATGTCTTTTCAGCTTTAGGTGAGCTAAGGTTGTATGATAAGTGATGCATGATCACGACAGCAGGATAGAATATGCACCGGTGTGGATCCAATGGGAGATGTAAGAGCACGTGCTCCCAACCCAATTGAATGCTTCAAAAACTCCCTAACTAGTTGGACAAAACCGCGCACAGAAAAACTATACTTTACGGAAGCCACAGTTTCGGTTCAGATGCTGGGCCCATCACAATACACAATAAAACTTCATGAAAAAGCGACAGTGCCTTCAATGCAAATTTGACACAAACTGGCCACTTAAAAACCGGCTTAAATCAACACATTTTCTGAATTGTAATAGTAGGAGACAAAATCCAAATACGTCGTCCAAATACGCTCACTATCTGCTTTCAACAGTTTTCACGAACCGGCACTTATGTGGAGAAGTGCCTGTCAGGTTGCTACTGGTTGAGATGCTGTCAACAATTTGTTGGCGATGCCATTGGCTGCTACGACACCCACGGCTGTCAGTTGTTTGGACGGCTGACGATGCCATTGGCTGCTACGACACCCACGGCTGTCAGTTGTTTGGACGGCTGACGATGCCATTGGCTGCTACGACACCCACGGCTGTCAGTTGTTTGGACGGCTGACGATGCCATTGGCTGCTACGACACCCACGGCTGTCAGTTGTTTGGACGGTTGACGATGCCTGGCGTCGTGATGCCGAGAGCAGATATCCCAGGAAGGGATTTGTGTTCCGAAGTGTGACATTTCCGACAGCCTCGGGGCTGTACAATAGCTCTGCTGCGTCCACATCGCGCCGAGGTCCGCCAGCGCAAGCCCATGTGTGCTATATATCACAAATAAAAAAAATTGTTGGCAATGCAAACCTCCAGACAGTGGCACACAATATAGCTCGCATGTTTTTTGTCCACCAGACATGGCGTAGTGTTGGCGAAGCTGGCAAACTCGTTCTTTAGAAAGGTTTCAATACTTTGTCATTAAGCAATCAGTCTGCTTTTCGCTGCGCTTTTCCCAGGTTGTTTTGTCTGATACGGAATTCATCGGCGACAGAAAACTACGACAATTTGCAAGCTTCTCTTTGGCCGATTGCCAACTACCTCTTGCGCTCAGATCAAGGGTATTGTCCTTTTCCTGCCGGTGGAACTGGCGCGACCCACCGCAAGGCAATTGCTCATCAGTCGAGTCTCATCAGCCGGGGGATATGAACACTGAACAACCGGCCACCTTGAATACGATGGACATGTAACCTTATGCGACGACACTTCGAGACATTTTCACTCGCGCAGGCTATAACACAGGAAGTTGCACAGTGCACATTACGAATATTGCTGAGCGTCCACCGACATTCCAACCCGTCATCCCGGCCGATGGCGGCGACAAGCCACAAGCTGAGCTCCCTCCGACTCTCCAACCCGCCATCCGGCCGAGGCCGATGGAGGCGACAAGCCACAAGCTGAGCTCCCACCGACTCTCCAACCCGCCAACCCGGCCGAGGCCGATGGAGGCGACAAGCCACAAGCTGAGCTCCCTCCGACTCTCCAACCCGCCATCCGGCCGAGGCCGATGGAGGCGACAAGCCACAAGCTGAGCTCCCACCGACTCTCCAACCCGCCATCCGGCCGAGGCCGATGGAGGCGACAAGCCACAAGCTGAGCTCCCACCGACTCTCCAACCCGCCAACCCGGCCGAGGCCGATGGGGGCGACAAGCCACAAGCTGAGCTCCCACCGACATTCCAACCCGTCATCCCGGCCGAGGCCGATGGAGGCGACAAGCCACAAGCTGAGCTCCCACCGACTCTCCAACCCGTCATCCCGGCCGAGGCCGATGGAGGCGACAAGCCACAAGCTGAGCTCCCACCGACTCTCCAACCCGCCAACCCGGCCGAGGCCGATGGAGGCGACAAGCCACAAGCTGAGCTCCCTCCGACTCTCCAACCCGCCATCCGGCCGAGGCCGATGGAGGCGACAAGCCACAAGCTGAGCTCCCACCGACTCTCCAACCCGCCAACCCGGCCGAGGCCGATGGAGGCGACAAGCCACAAGCTGAGCTCCCACCGACTCTCCAACCCGCCAACCCGGCCGAGGCCGATGGAGGCGACAAGCCACAAGCTGAGCTCCCTCCGACTCTCCAACCCGCCATCCGGCCGAGGCCGATGGAGGCGACAAGCCACAAGCTGAGCTCCCACCGACTCTCCAACCCGCCAACCCGGCCGAGGCCGATGGAGGCGACAAGCCACAAGCTGAGCTCCTCCGACTCTCCAACCCGCCATCCGGCCGAGGCCGATGGAGGCGACAAGCCACAAGCTGAGCTCCCACCGACTCTCCAACCCGCCATCCGGCCGAGGCCGATGGCGGCGACAAGCCACAAGCTGAGCTCCCACCGACTCTCCAACCCGCCAACCCGGCCGAGGCCGATGGGGGCGACAAGCACAAGCTGAGCTCCCACCGACATTCCAACCCGTCATCCCGGCCGAGGCCGATGGAGGCGACAAGCCACAAGCTGAGCTCCCACCGACTCTCCAACCCGCCAACCCGGCCGAGGCCGATGGAGGCGACAAGCCACAAGCTGAGCTCCCACCGACTCTCCAACCCGCCAACCCGGCCGAGGCCGATGGAGGCGACAAGCCTAAGCTGAGCTCCCACCGACTCTCCAACCCGCCAACCCGGCCGAGGCCGATGGAGGCGACAAGCCACAAGCTGAGCTCCTCCGACTCTCCAACCCGCCATCCGGCCGAGGCCGATGGAGGCGACAAGCCACAAGCTGAGCTCCCACCGACTCTCCAACCCGCCAACCCGGCCGAGGCCGATGGAGGCGACAAGCCCAAGCTGAGCTCCCACCGACTCTCCAACCCGCCAACCCGGCCGAGGCCGATGGAGGCGACAAGCCACAAGCTGAGCTCCCACCGACTCTCCAACCCGCCAACCCGGCCGAGGCCGATGGAGGCGACAAGCCACAAGCTGAGCTCCCACCGACTCTCCAACTCGCCAACCCGGCCGATGGCGGCGACAAGCCACAAGCTGAGCTCCCTCCGACTCTCCAACCCGCCAACCCGGCCGAGGCCGATGGAGGCGACAAGCCACAAGCTGAGCTCCCACCGACTCTCCAACCCGCCAACCCGGCCGAGGCCGATGGAGGCGACAAGCCACAAGCTGAGCTCCCACCGACTCTCCAACCCGCCAACCCGGCTGAGGCTGATGGAGGCGACAAGCCACAAGCTGAGCTCCCACCGACACTCCAACCCGCCAACCCGGCCGAGGCCGATGGAGGCGACAAGCCACAAGCTGAGCTCCCACCGACTCTCCAACTCGCCAACCCGGCCGATGGCGGCGACAAGCCACAAGCTGAGCTCCCACCGACTCTCCAACCCGCCAACCCGGCCGAGGCCGATGGAGGCGACAAGCCACAAGCTGAGCTCCCACCGACTCTCCAACCCGCCAACCCGGCCGAGGCCGATGGAGGCGACAAGCCACAAGCTGAGCTCCCACCGACTCTCCAACCCCAAAACCCGACCGATGGAGGAGATAAACTATGCGCCGACCACGAGCAACGCGGTCTGCTCATTCGACCGATCCAGAGGGAGCGGTCGTAAACGCTCTGTCCCCACATTGCGCTGAACGACAAGGGCCCTTACTACTCGGGTCGTTGCTTCGCGCAGAGGCTGCGGTCATGGCGATATATATATATATATATATATATATATATATATATATATATATATATATATATATATATATATTCAGCAGCAACAGTTCCACCGGAATTGAACAGTTGACGCCATTCGCCATGACCGCAGCCTCTGCGCGAACCAACGACCCGAGTTGTAATATACCCTAGTATATATATATATATATATATATATATATATATATATATATATATATATATATATATATATATATATATATATATATATTATCTCTCTCTCTCTCTCTCTCTCTCTCTCTCTCTCTCTCTCTCTCTCTCTCTCTCTCTCTCTCTCTCTCTCTCTCTCTCTCTCTCTCTCTCTCTCTCTCTCTCTCTCTCTCTCTCTCTCTCTCTCTCTCTCTCTCTCTCTCTCTCTTCTCTCTTCTCTCTCTCTCTCTCTCTCTCTCTCTCTCTCTCTCTCTCTCTCTCTCTCTCTCTCTCTCTTTCTGTCAGCCGCTCTCTCTCCACTCTCTGCCTCTCCTTCAATTATGTCTCTCTCTTCTTTCTGTCTCTCCTCTCTCTTCTCTCTTCCTCTATATCTCCTCTCTCTCTCCATCTCTCTCTACCCCCACCGCTCTCTCAAATGGTGGTCCGAAAGGACGGAGCAGGTGAGAGAGACGGTGTGTGTTTGTGACGAGGATGCTGTGTTGGGGGTCATAGAGGTGAACCGTCCCAGATCTGACGTGTCAACTGGAGGCTACCTCCTATGCGAAGGCGTGGCGAAATGCCACCGGAGTTGTGCAGGGCCAGAATTGAGAAAATACTGAAACTCTGAAGCAGAAGCCATCACTTTGCATAATACATAGCCAAGCAGCAAATAAATGCGTGTATATCGTGCCGTAATTGTGGCCGCATGGTTCGTGGCCGCCGAACAAAAACAACAAGAGACAAAGGACAAAAGTAAAGGGAGAGCAACGAAGCCGGACGCCGGTTGCCACCAGTTGGGACTTGTCAGTGCTTTAAAGCCAACGAAGCCGGACGCCGGTTGCCACCAGTTGGGACTTGTCAGTGCTTTAAAGCCAAGTGTAAAGCTTGATATGAGCACGAGGGGTTCACATGGGTTACACCCACACAGGAAAGCTGCCATAAGAGGGAAACAGATACTAAACACCCTAACCCGTGCTGTCTAACTTCCCTGCTTGACTTGGTGCTACTGTGTTCCGGACTGGTTGTATGCAAGAAAGCTTCATGCAAATACAAAGCACAGAAGGTCAGCATCCAGCTAAATGAGGACTCATGTCTTTCCTCCGAAGTGCTCTGTCGAAGACTTAATTCTCCAGATCGTTGTTTTAGGATGCTCACGTGATATCATACCAGACGCCAAACGAAATGTGCAGTTGCCACGCAGGTATTAGAATAGTCGCTTCAATAGAAGTCAGCGTTGTTTTTCTCGCATTCTCCCACTGAAATGCATTAGAAGTCTGAAATATCTGCACTCGCTGCGCCCAATGCGCTTATATGCAAAGTTCAATGCAATTATCGCATTCTCAAAGACGCTTGCTCCTCACTCTAACGGCATCGGTGTTCCCTACATGCTTTGCATCCGCGCTCCGTACCCAGCCTGCCTAAGAGTGTAGCAACACGCTTGTACAAGCGACTGGGTAAGGGTTGCTGCTGTGGTACTTTTTCGCAGGGTGTCCCGCAGCCTGCCGATGATAATGAGGTTTCCGTAGCTACGCTGCACTGCAACGGCAGTCTGCATGCTCATGTCAACATTGTTATCCAGAAAAATCCAGATGAATCAGGTTCGTCAAGAGCTGCCAAATGCATAGACGGTGATGTGGAATACATTAAGTGCCTACAAGCATCTCTGCCTGCAGCATGCGCCATTCCCAGTGGTGACGACGTCACGGGCGGGACGTGGCGACGTCACGGGCGGGACGTGACGACGTCACGGGCGGGACGTGACGACGTCACGGGCGGGACGTGACGACGTCACGGGCGGGACGTGACGACGTCACGGGCGGGACGTGACGACGTCACGGGCGGGACGTGACGACGTCACGGGCGGGACGTGGCGACGTCACGGGCAGGACGTGGCGACGTCACGGGCGGGACGTGACGACGTCACGGGCGGGACGTGACGACGTCACGGGCGGGACGTGACGACGTCACGGGCGGGACGTGACGACGTCACGGACGGGACGTGGCGACGTCACGGACGGGACGTGACGACGTCACGGGCGGGACGTGGCGACGTCACGGGCGGGACGTGACGACGTCACGGGCGGGACGTGGCGACGTCACGGGCGGGACGTGACGACGTCACGGGCGGGACGTGACGACGTCACGGGCGGGACGTGACGACGTCACGGGCGGGACGTGACGACGTCACGGGCGGGACGTGACGACATCACGGGCGGGACGTGACGACGTCACGGGCGGGACGTGACGACGTCACGGGCGGGACGTGACGACATCACGGGCGGGACGTGACGACGTCACGGGCGGGACGTGACGACGTCACGGGCGGGACGTGGCGACGTCACGGGCGGGACGTGACGACGTCACGGGCGGGACGTGGCGACGTCACGGGCGGGAAGTGACGACGTCACGGGCGGGACGTGACGACGTCACGGGCGGGACGTGACGACGTCACGGGCGGGACGTGACGACGTCACGGGCGGGACGTGACGACGTCACGGGCGGGACGTGACGACGTCACGGGCGGGACGTGACGACGTCACGGGCGGGACGTGACGACGTCACGGGCGGGACGTGGCGACGTCACGGGCGGGACGTGGCGACGTTACGGGCGGGACGTGACGACGTCACGGACGGGACGTGATGACGGACAAATGTCTGAGCAAGAGCACAAATGTCCGTCCCGCAAGGCAGACAGCAAAATACGTGGAATGAAAAACACAGTTCGAATTCCGATCCATTTGGGGCCCACGGAGCCGAGTAGATATTACAAAAAAGAAAAAGAAAACATACTGACAAAGTTGCAGATAGATATCTGGCTACTGAGGTACAAGCGGAGTTAGACCTCCGAGTGCGTGGGGAGTGAGGGGTAATTTTGCCCTCCTGATATTTGTGTGAGGTAATCAAGCAGGATCAGCCCGCAATGAGCCGGATCAAGTATTTCCTTGCTCATCCAGTATTGACGTTGTCATTGTCCAATATTTTGCAAACAACGAATATGTGGTGGGACATTACACTCTGTAAAAACATGCCAGGTATCGTTTCATAACCAGATCAGGTCGCCGAGATATAACCTGAAACGTGCCAAAGGTACATGCTTTCAGGCGCTCTAGAACCTAGTATGCGACATGTTACGAAGTAAAAATTGCTAAACAAGGGAAATTGTGCACGCCGGTTTCATTTGTGATGTGACTGGGGTTACCAAGCTTGATTTGAGAATGCTTTTGTTTTTTCGAAGTTATTTGTGGAAACAAGAAAGACAAATAAAGGTTCTGGATTTTTTCCTATAAAAATCAAAATGGGTGGGAATAACATTGTTATGCTTTTGAAGCACTGATTACTCCTCTTGAAATAGTTTCGTTTCTTGAATTCATTTTCTCGTGAAATTATGTTTGGAAGATTGTCATCTTGAACAGTTCATCATATATTTCCAGGTGTTTTGCCTTCACATGATGGGTTAACTTGAGGTTTGCACGTGCCATCTGAATTTTACCAAGTCGTCAGCTTGCATATCATCAATATTGAAGCAAGAAATCCCATTGGCCATTTGCTCTACGACAGGGTCCGAAAACTATGACGAAGACGGAGGCTGACTGCACCCCGACATCGATCTGATTTATCTGACCTGGAAGGTCAGCCGAGAATGATAGAGAAAAATGCATCAAGTAGCTCTAAGCGTCCAAGGATGTAACTACACCATAACGCCGCTTACGGCATCGCTGTATCTTGCTTGGAACAAAAGTTAGTAGAAGTGGCGAGATTGAACTCCACCTCGCATTTCGCGTGGTAGAAAATCATCCCGCTACGGTCAATTAATTTTTCCCACCCTCAGTCTCTTAATCCGTCAGTGGCAGCTTCTGCACTCCCGGGAGAAACTTCAACTATGCTGTCCGATCATGCTGGCTTGCTTCCCACTCGCCGTCGCATCAGCAAAAAATGGTCCCACCTCGCCTCTCCGCTAATGAACTCTGCCTCATGTGTCACGTTTCCCGCCACTGTGTGGCCATTCCACACCAGATGGCGGGAGAATCACTTACCTCGAAGCTGATTTGTCCGCAGTGATTGGGCTTCATCGTGTTGAAAACGTAGTGAGCATACTGATTGGCATCTGCAAGCACAAGGGCGGCGGTCAGATTTGGTCGTGTTTGACGACAGAAACGGCGGCTGTCGAAGGCGACGGAGGCGACCGAGTGCTGGCGGAAGCGAGGCTCGTAGATAACTCTTCACACGTCGTACGCCGGTGGCGGCCGCTCGCCGGAGGTGAGGGATTCGTATTCTGGCGGCACCACTGGCCGTGGCAGCCTGGAAAGTCGGCACGGCTAATTTAAAGTTTGAAAGAAACGAGTCAGATTGTGTGGAGCTATCTGCAGTGAAGTGTGCAGGTCGCCGAGGAGGATGCATTCAAATGAAGCTGAGGGTTGAAACATAAATTAAGTGTGCCGTGCAAGTGTGAAAGACGCCTGAGCTATATGGCTTCCGAACGTGATTTCATTGTTCAGCAGATAGTGATTGTTGGCATGTTAGGAAAGTCTCGGTTGAATGATTGTGTCGGAAGTGGCTTCTGTAGCGCTGCGTTCGACGCCACACGTTTGGGAGTGCCCTCCTGAAGAGGCGGGAGAATGTGCCCGCACTTCTAAAAATACGCCAATCTGTGCGGAGATGTGAAGAGAAGCTCTCTTCTTCTGGTCACTTCCACGAACAATTTACGTTTCTTATCGAATCTCGCCTAACCCCAACCTCATTGCGAAAGCAGACGCGTGTCGGAAGCCACGTCTATTGTCTACTTATTGCGAGACGAAAAAGGATCCCAGAATTACCAACGCCGTGAGCGGCGCCGTCGTGGCGCCAAAACTCGCCGAGTGGCGGGGCACAGAGCGCGCCGACCGGTCGCCGGCCGGCGGCCGCGGGCCGCCGAGACGGCCGCCGCGCTGCCAGACTCACCGCCCTGCGGGAAGTACTGGGAGAAGATGAGCTTGAAGGCAGTCTCGTCCACCAGGCCCGTGGGACACTCCTGCCGAACACAATCAGAGGTTACGGCGGCGGCGACGGACGCTGACCGTACTGCTCCGCCACAAACCCGGACACGACTCGGCACGGCCGACCCGCACCGCGCACCTCCGTCCCGCAGAGGTGGCCACAGCACGGCCGCTGTGCGTGCTGTGTCCCAGCGGCCGCCACAGCAGGGTGGGTGGGGTCTCATTTATTTGGACGTTTCCGGACCATTATCCCTGGACATGCCATGAAACGGCTTCAGTCGATTGTTAAGTGTCAGCCGAATTTGTCTACACCAGTGGCAGACCGGATACGAAGGGCATAAAGAAACAAATAGTGTACTCATTTCCAAACAACTGTTCGTCTTTGCATTACTTGATTCCTAAACAGCATAAAGCACACTTCGTTTGTAATAGATCAAATAGATCACGTTTATTTGTCCACAACAGTTGGATAAAAGAGAAGCAGTTCCAAATTTCGGGCTCTGTCACAGAGGCAACACGGTACAAGCGCCATTTTTTTTTTTTTTTTTTTTTTTTTTTTTACGTCCGCCACCCAAGATCAGGTGACCAGGAGTGCCCCCTCCCCTTACCCAACGACTGCAAGTACCTTACGTTAACACCATAAAATAAACAGTAAAGTCGCGGCACTCCCAGCTAAGAGATGGAAAACAAATAAACGAGCATAAAAGCACCCAGTGTTAGAGCAATAAAACTAGCAATAAAGAATGCTGAAAGTAGTCATACCCAAAGGAGGCATATGACTGGCCCTATATCCATCCCAAAGAGAAGTTGAGGCCTAAACTATAATGTTAGTAGCTGGTTTGTGACGAGATGGTAGTAGGCACTCCTAATTTGAAATGCATTTGTTTACTTAGGCTCCTCCCACAACTCCATCCAGCTAAGCATAAGCTTGTTGCTGGGTGGAATGTGGGAGGAACTATGGTTGGGTGTTTTTCAGCTTCTATATATGGTTAAGCACGCGCACGCGCACGCACGCACACGCACACGCACATGCGCACCCACACCCACACCCACACGCACACGCACACGCACACGCACACGCACACACACACACACACACACACACACACACACACACATACACAGACATACATACCTACATATGTGCATTCCCCTGATATTCAACAGACAGAGTGAGTGCATGAGTCATTTAGTATTTGTTCAAGAAGTATGTCTTTATGTGATTTTTTTAGAACAGTCTTAGAATTTGGTATATCTGTACGCAGAAAATGTTTTGCTATAATAATATTCCAAAGCTTAGGTCCAAAACATTCAATGGTGAAGAGACGATAATTTTTGTTTGAATAGCAGTGTTGGAAGTGGTCTTGTAACCTAGTGGAATATGGGGTATTCAGAGATACGGTGAAAAGAGGTCTAATAGAATGAGGCAGCTGATTATAAATAAATTTTTGCATAATAAGTAACATCTGAAGTTTTGCTATGTCTTGGACTTTTAAAATTTTGTATTTCTTGAAGATAGGGTTTGCACTCTGAGGGGGAAATACACCCTCAATAATGCGCATCATTCTTTTCTGAAGCAAGGACAATTTGTGTGTCTGATTAGCATAGTTTGTACCCCAGAGAAAACAGCAATAATTTATATATGGGAGAATTAATGCATTATACAATTTTAAGAGGTGATTTTTGCTTAGGATATATTTTGTTTTTGATATCATTCCTATATTACGACTTATTATGTTTGAGACACTGCTGATATGGGATGCAAATTTCAAATTTTCATCTATGTATACACCAAGGTACTTCACTGGATTTTGATGCAAAATAGCAATCCCATTAAATTTGATCTCAATATCAATATTCGTTTTGTGATTGTTATACAACTGGTATACAGTTTTTGTTTCATTTAATGACAAAAGATTTGAATGTAGCCATTGTGAAATTCTTGGCAATGAATTTTGTATTTTGTTTTGAAGCTCTTTAGGGTCAGTGCTTTTGAAAAATATAGCCGTGTCATCAGCATATAGAAATGTCTGACATTCTATATCCAAATTTACAAGATCATTTATGTATATTATAAAGAGTAAGGGGCCAAGAATTGAGCCCCGTGGTACACCCATTTCAATCTTTCTGAAAGCAGAGGTGCTGTTATTGATTGTGGTAGCTTGAGTTCTTCCTGATAGATATGACTGTAATATTTTAATTGCATTTCCCTTCACTCCATATTTGTCCAATTTTGCACATAATATTTTCCTGTCAACAGTATCAAATGCCTTCCTCAAATCAAGGTAAATTCCGACAACATATTCATTATTTTCAAACCCTTTGGTGATCAAGTTCTGTATTAAGAGAAGAGGCATATATGTGGACATATCTTTTCTGAAACCAAATTGTTTATCAGAAAGTATGTTATGTAGTGTGAAATGTTCCAAGAGTTGGTTGTAGATGATCTTTTCTAATATTTTTTACATATATGGAAGAATACTAATTGGTCGGTAGTTACAAAATGTTGCTGGGTCCCCTTTTTTTGTAGATGGGCTTGACAACAGCTATTTTTAATGGCTTGGGGAAAGTCCCACTATTCAGGCATAGGTTAATGACATGGGTCAAGTGTGGTAATATTGACCTATATGATTGTTAAATATCCTAGAATTTATTCCATCAATTCCCGACCCAACATTTTTTAAAGAAGTAATCACTGTATCTAAATTGTTTTCTGTTACTGTTAATAGTGCCATTGATATATCTGGGTACGTATGTATGTATTCTAAAGCATTGGTGTTGTTTTGAGGAATTTGTTCTCTCAATTTTGGTGCAATTTCTGTGAAATATTTATTGAATCCTTCAGCTATAGCTGCATCATTTTCTAGAGTGATGTCTGTATCTGTGTTCATTTTTTCAGGGATATTATGTTTGGAAGGAGTCTGCCTCAGAATTTGGTGAAGCATTTTCCATGTCTCTTTTGGATTATTTTGATGTTTGTCAAATTCAGCCTCATAATAAAGTATTTTTGCCTTTCTAATTATTGCAATCAGTGTATTTTTATACTTGTTATATTTTTTCTTGCTTTCAGCAGTTTGATATTTAAGTTTGTGATTAAATAATATTTGCTTTTGATTGATTGAACATCGTATTGCAGGTGAAATCCATGGTTTTATGGAGGTTGTTTTTCTTGATAAGACTTGAGTATATGTAAATTTATCAATCCCACTTTTGTATGCATTAATTAAGCTGCTGCATGCTTCTTCAGGATCATTTTCATCAAAAATTCCCTGAAGTTCATTGGTCAGATGATCCCTCAGGTTGTCCATTTTGTGAAAGTCAAAAGCAGTTTTTGTTCTTTTTGCATTGATTGGTTTTTGAACTGTAAATTCTGATGTTGTAAAAATAGAGAAGTGATCAGAGAAATCAGATTTAATGATGCCAGACTGTTGTATTTTTGATACATCATTACAGAAAATATTATCAACTAATGTGCATGATGAATCACATACACGAGTTGCCTTTGATATTAGAGGAAGAAAACCATGAGAGCACATAGACATAAAAAATGAGTCTGCAAAATGGTCATTTGGAATTGATAACAGATCAGCATTTAAATCTCCAATGATGTAGGTCGGCATGTTCAGATGGCTTATTGTTGTTAAGCACTCTTCAAATTCTGACAAAATTGTGCATGATGACCAGGTGCACGATAGATCTGGCATATCAAAATAGTTTGTTTATTACTCAATTATATTTGGAGAAAAACTACTTCAGCTTCAGCAGCAACAAAATCAAATGGATAGACCTGTTTTGCTTTAAGAGATTTCAAGGAATAGATTGCAGACCCTCCCCCAATTTTGTGTTCCCTGCTTTGGCAGAATAGCTCATAATCTTCATCATCTAAGTTAAATTTATGTTCATTTTCTTTTGATAGCCAGGTTTCAGAAATACATATAAAGCTCCATTTGTGATTCAGTTGGCTTAGGAAGATATTGAGCTCATCAAATTTATTTACTATGGATCTTGCATTCAAATGGAGAATATCTATGCTTCTTTCTAAGTTGAAGTCAGGGCCAATTTCAACTTGTCTACCGATATCTTGAACATCATAGAAATTACAATTCTCTCGAATGCGTTCAAAATGAGAATACGTAAGGGCAAGGTCATCTGAGATTATATTCAAGAATGGGTTAAATATTTTATTTTCCACGGTAGGTAGGTGTTAGAACCTAGTTGTAGGGCCTACGTAACAAGGTAGGTAGTTCAACAAATGTGTTACAACAATATGCTCGCCTTCCCTCACCTGACTTGGACGACTACATGGCTAGACCGGAGGTGCCTAGCAATTTATGGAGAATATGGATAATATTAATGAGGAATAATGTTGAAATGATAGCAGCGATTTGCTTTACAAAATCATTCAACTCACTATCCATAAGGCCAAAGTGCATGTTCCATAGTCAAGTAATGTAATAGGTGTTTGGAAAAAAACTTGTTATTAGGAAACCATGTATACCTCATTCAAAACCTGTTCGGAAGTACAACATAGATAGATATATTTAATACACAATCGTCTGTGCATTCAAAAATAATTGTATGCTGCATAAACGAAATTATTCAATTTATTTCAATGAAAATGTAGTACATATCTCCTCTAAGCCTAATAAGTGTCACTGGTTACCAAGTACAATGATTACCAAACAGTTTTGTTCTCTATTTCATTCATAAATGTCTTACGGCAGGCTTATTACGCTGGACGCCGTACTCACGTGCAGTTTTTTTTCTTCTTCTTTAATAGGTGCTGGGTGTGCAATAGGTGTGGTATGAGTCAGTGCATGTGAACATCTCGATCCAGATATGCTTATGTAGCTACTTACCTAATCTAGGCAAATATGCATTAGATATTTCAGTTGATTTGGTCATTGAAGAATGTGAATAAGAGATAGGTAGGTAGGTAGGTACCTAGGCAGGCAGGCCAGGTACCCAGGTAAGTGCCTACTATTGACATGAGCAAGCTGAGGGATTTTTTTTGCTAGTGTGAGTTGCAATGTAATGAAAACCTAAGTAGGTTGGCACCCACCCAGGCAGACAGGTATGTACCCAGGCAGGACCAGTGGGAATTTAATTATGGTTGCATATATAGGTAGGTAAGTATATATACATTTTGTACTGCCTACCACTCCATTCATCACAAAATGCTAAAAGATGAGTGCAGAGAAAAAATAGGAATTATTTAATTTACATCATTTTCATTTGGGAGATACTTCTAAGTGGGTAGGTATTTACCTAGTTAGCTGGACAAGCACAGAGATCATTATAGTACAGGCTCTGTTACAGAGGTTATCCCAGTACGGGTTCTGCACAGGCACTGCTACAACGTTCAGCACAGCATATGCTCCGTTCCAGAGGCCATCACAGTGCGGGCTCTGTTACACATCTCGTCACAGTACAACAGAGGCGCGACCAAGGGGGCGGGGATGGGGCCCGGGCTTAATAGAGCAATCACACAAGATGAAACAAGAGATTGTAAGACTTGCACCACGGAAATCCAATAATTTTCGGTACGCTTCGAGGACCGAAAGCGGTGTTAACTTTTTTTTTGTTTCGGGGGAGGGGGTGAAAATCCTGGCTGCGTCCCTGCAGTACAGGTACTGTTACAGAGGTCATCTCAGCATAGGCTCTGTCACAGATATCACCATAGTACAGGCTCTGTCACAGAGATCACCATAGCACACGCTGTCACAGAGATCATGGTAAAGCTCTGTCAACAGAGTAGGTTATCATAGTACAGACTCTGTTGCAGCTGTCATCACAGCAACGGCTTCGTACGGGCTCGGTCCCAGAGCTTATCACGATTCAGTGTTTCAGGTGTGCAGCTTTCAAGTAAGTACATGGGTGGTCAGGCAGCAAAATATTCTAACCCATGCTGTTCATACTGCTGCATTGCGCAACTTCCATCCATTAGTAAGGTGCACCACAGATGGCGCGCATTGCATATATTTGTTTGGTGGCAGGAACTCGAGCAAAAAAAAATGGCATTGCTTTAAGCCGTAGAATCGATAGACTGTGCTTCCAACTCATCGCCACCGCAATGTTAACGATTTCTGGAGCGGCCCACGTCGTGTACCACGAGCAGGGGCCGATCCAGCAGCCTGGCTTGGGGGAGGGGTAGGGCGTGTCGCCGTTGGCCCCTTGCATCCGCCCTTGGCTACCACCAGCGTAAAGATGTGGTTGTGACTGGGAGCGCACAGAACCTCTGTCGGCAGAAATTGTTCCAGGAGTATGCACAGAACCTCTGTCGGCAGAATTTGTTCCAGAGTATTTTGTTTGAGTAGAAGGGGAACGCGGCGCACAAGAGGTGGCATATGCTAAGATTGAAAAACCCAATCAGACAACCCGTTCAAGATCGGTGGGCTTTTTGACCGTTCTTTGGGGGACGTATCTGTATTTTGGTCAGCCTTATATAAGCTGAGCAAAATATCAAAAGAGTGCAAAGATATTAGCATACTGTTAAAACAACCTAATTAGGGTAATCACCATGGCACACAACTGCAATTCCACATGGCATTTTATGGTTTCCTTAAAATATAGATATAATAATCCAATGTCAGGCTTTTTATAATTATCGTCCAGTTCAATTGGAAAATGGAGCTAACGCAAATTTACCTTTTTGACAAGACTTAGTGGTCTTTAGGCATCGCCATTCGTAATCATAAGAAACCATGCCTAACATGAAACTTTGACCCTGATATTTCAATGTCTTCAACTAAAAACAAAACATCACCGATTGGTATGACAGATCTGGTAAACAGCGAATGTGCACAATTCAAACCTAGGACATTTATTATTTATCTTAGATATTGTTACCTTTATGTCATGTTCCTTTATGTCATGTTCATAATTTGATTTCTGATAATATAGATATCGAGCACTGCATGACACGAAAGTAACATTTAAGCAGTATCGTATAAAAACTTAGGTATTTGACAATTCCAGTAATCCATTAAATGCATCTGGCTTGACTGCATCTAGCTTAAATGCATCTAAATGCATCTTGACTATCTTTTTAGTCGAAAGGGACAAATAATATTTCCCGACCCGGTAGCTCAGTTGATTAAATCGCTGGCCTCCATTGGTCTCCCCTGTCTTGGTAAGTCAGAGTTCGAGTCGCTTCACGCGCTCGCATTTAGGAGATTATAATTCATTATCGCATCGGCTTGGAGATTCAGTTGGCAACTGGCCTGACAAGGCTAGTGACCACGGCGACTGTGTCGGTGCATCGACGGCACGTTAAGCTCTCGGTTAAAATTCGGCTGTTGAACTGGAATTATCGGATCGAGCGGTGGGAGCGGAGCAGGGTTCACGCAAAAGGTTTTGCTTAGCAATAGGACCCGATCCATAAAGCACCCCATCAAGAATTCGGACTAAATCTATGTTTAGAAAAGTTAAACCATGCCATGGTGAACCATTCCCATCCACTGCAGCTTTGGTTTTGGTGGTCCATGTCTTAGTATGTCCTGCTTTTGGTTTAATATCTATGAAGATAAATACTGTTTTTCAGGAGGTGGCCTACTGGAGCTCCCATTCGCCGAGCGCACAGCTCGGTTCAACTCCCTGTAGGAGTCGGAGCCGTGACCGTGCCGTGCTGGAGCCCGCCGGCGGCGCTGCATCAGGTCACGGGTGCCGTCTGTCACTGCAGGGGCACCAGGGTTGTAGGAGTCGGAGCCGTGACCGTGCCGTGCTGGAGCCCGCCGGCGGCGCTGAGTCAGGTCACAGGTGGCGTCCATTAAATGTACCCACTTCTTAGCCGCAGTTGTAGATAAAAACACCATACTCCAATCAGCTCTAATACGAGCTCGTGAAAGAGCTCGAGTATTTTGAACTTGAACCTCCGGATGCTGATGTGGCCAGTGCGAAGGCCTGGGGTCGCTCCTGTCTGCTGACCTCCGACCCAGCGCTGGCCTCTGCTGCCCGGCTGTGGGTGCGGGTCAGCCGCGCCGGGTTCGATGGGCGTGGTCGGTCGCGGCGGCCGGTGCAGAGGAGATCGCGACCTGTCCATACGGCTGACCTCGGACAAGGTCACTTGCTTTCCTGCGACCTTGGTCCCGGCGCCGGGGCGGCCGAGCTGCAGGTTTGGCGAACCGCACCACGACCAGCACCGCGACCAGCAGCACGTGAAGCCGGAGCAGGTCGCGGTGAGCAGAGGGAGGTCGCAGATACGGCATGTTGACCAGAAGGGCCACACGCGACTGGAGACAGCGGAAGGTGACTCGGCACCGTCTGAGCTGCAGCACGGCAACAGGTGAGCGGATCACCCGACTCATTCGACTCGGATCCGTGACTGGAGTCGCAACGCCGCGACCCACTGGATCACTCGCACGGAGCTCACTCACTCAAACCCTCACTCGCTTGTGCTCGTCCAACACAAGAGCCGGCGACTAAGGGTTGATGGGTTACGGCGAGGAACGCCGGCGCCTAGCGGTGTCGTCGGATGCAAATGAGCCGACTTGCTTTAAATTAGCATAAGTGAAAACGGTTACCCAGAGGTATGATTGGACGTAGATGAGCCGAATTACAACAAAAATCACAGCGTTAACCCCACATAACCATGCATAATTTCACACTTCGCCCACTTCAGCGCATGCTGCTACTATTTACTACTAATTACTGGTAACGCGCGGCAGCCGGCATGAGAGGCTGTGTGGACAATTACCTTCTTGTCCGCACGGTAAAGATTCCTCGGTGCTCTTCGGCAAGAGCGGGCTAATGCCGACACCCTGGCAAAGTCAACTTCCTTGTCAACCCTCCTCACCCCAAAGTACAAATTATCGTGCAGAGGAGTAAAATAAACTAAATTTATCAAAACCGTCTCAACCATTTGGGAAACGTTCTCCTGCCCAACCGCCGCTTTCGGCACGTTAACGTCCCATGCGCTATAATGCAAAACTCCTTTAGCGTACATGCACACCTGCTTTGAACTTGCTTGCAAAACCAACTCGTAAAACAGCGCAAATGACCTCCATGGTCCGGCACGCTCTAAACACAATCTCTTCCCCCACTCACCGCCCGGAAGTTCTCCGGAGCGCCAGTGGCCGCTAAATATGTGGCCCGTGTTAGTTGTGTCGCATGTACGTCAGATGTGCTAAAGCTCTCAGTTGTAAGCAAGCTAGTTGCCAAAACCAATCCTGCCTCAATGCCAGGTAAGTGTTCCGGTCGATTTGTTTGCATTTGCACGGCATTGGATCGTTTCCGGGCTTAGCCAGCTGATTGCAGCAGACAGCTGATTGCAGCAGACGAATCCATGTTAGTTCTGCTCTCCCGTCAGTCGTGGTGCCAAAGGTAAGTAAATCGCATTCCACCTCCTTAGTCAATTCTTGGGTATGTATGTGCCATCACTCCCACTCACCAATTACTATCGTCATGGATTCACTCAAAATTGACATCGGTATCAATTTGAATTTGCTGAAGAACTCAGCAGATTACTGCAAAATGATCTGGCATACCGAGATAAAACAACAAAAAGTAGCTGGTTGGAAATAGCCAGATTTAGCCAGATGAAAAACGTGTGTGAATAGCTCATGTATAGAATTTGAGTTAGCTGTACCCTGTAGCGGTACCCTGTAAAGGCACCTTGTAGCGGTACCCTGTAGCGGTACCCTGTAGCGGTACCCTGTAGCGGTACCCTGTAGCGGTACCATGTAGTGGTACCCTGTAGCCCAGTCGCAATACAGTTCAGGGCTGATACCGCTGGGCATTAGCGTGGCAATACGTCTTCGTGAAAGACTGCTATCGACAGCTCTGAAGCTCGACTGCAACAAATTCGAACACACGAAAACATAAGCAGCACGAGGGCATTGTAGGAGAGTCGGCCTGTTGGCACGTGGCCACCTATGATTGGCCAGCCGGTACGTTTATTAGTGGGTGTTTTCACCGCGCACTTTATACACAATCACGTCTAATGACGCCGCCCACACTGTTTCGCCGGTGGGCCGCGTGATTGGGAAACGTCCCGAGCGGTGCGAATGTTGAACCGGGACCGATGTACCCAGAGTTCGACACCTTAACCACTCGGCCATCCCCGCCCCTGCAGCGACACGTGGCCTGGCGCCATGGCCGGGGCGCCGCAATGTTGAGCCGTCCGTCTGGGCCGCTGCTCGGTTGCTGACGTCACGCTCAGCGTGTGCTGCATGGTGTGTGTGTGTGTGTGTGTGTGTGTGTGTGTGTGTAGGTGTGTGTGTGTGTGGAGCAACAGGCGACTGCGGCAACAGTGACACTGCAGGCCCGCGCCGGCCGGTATCGTCGCACGGCAAATATCCGTGACGGACGCCCGACTTCCCGCCGTTCGGACAACTTCACGTATCGACGTAATTAATGGGCCCGCCTTTGCTCCGATCGGCATTATGCTAAGCACGCGACAAGGGCGGTGGCCTAGATAATGATTGGGTTGACTTCATCGAAGGAGCGGTATTGTTGTCAGGTCACGGGGGGCCCGTGTCACGGTCTGAACTTCCCTCCCCTGTCCGTCCTCCCTCCCCTTCGGCAGAGTGGCAGGCGATGCATGCTGGAGCGACGGCAACTCTGGCAATCGTGTTTCTATGCACGCGCAGTGAACAGAACACGCGTAACGCGTACTGAAGCGGATGGCGCATTCCATCTCACCACCTCGCCATCGAATATTTCGACAATTATGCGAAGGCCAGCAACACAAGTTCGAGCCGGTGAGGTAAGGTCAGCTTTTCAGGATAATTGGTGTAGGTCACACTCACAGGCCAGGGTTTCCTAGCCTAATCGGGGTCGCTGCACCGAATTTAGCCACTTTGGAGAGCTCCGATCCAATTCCGTCTGGCTATATTGATCATGATATAAGATATGTCACCGTGTTTCCAATATCCCACAGCTTATTGGCCGTGAGGTATTTGTCAACACTGCCACATACACGGCAGTATATCAGCACAAGAGCATCGATCCGGGTCTGGATCAAATTAATAATTGTATTTGGACTGAACTATTTCGTCTCTTTAAAGGAAAGTTTGCCCGAGGTAGGTACGAGGTACTGTGCGTACGCACAATGGTACGCACGAGGTACGTGCGTACAATATATTCCTCGGAACAATTGCAAGATCACCATGAAAGCCATGTTGCTGAAAATAGGCACATCAGGAACGACAGCTTTGCTGATTATTGTGGGCGGGGAAAGTTTATCGGATTGCCGAGTAAAAAAAAATATAGAGAACATTCAGAGATAACGCAAAGAGTCCCTTTAAATTGTAATGTCCTTGGCACTGACTTTGAGCCGCGTGCTCCTTTATGCACCACTACATTCTACACATCAGCGGATAGCTTAACATTTGTCGGATAGCTTAACAGCCTCGCCAAGGCTAGACTCGCCAAGGAGCTGCCATCTTTCTCGTTCCGGATGCTTTGGGTGCATCCACAAATGGCGAAGGTTGCTGCGCCGTGATAGGCGCAGCAATTTCAAACTGATCAGGCGAACGAGGTAACCATAAGCAGAGCTGTTGCCTACACGAGATATTGATGTGGGGCCAAGGAATCAGGTTTTCTCGCAAGTCTTGTCCTATTTTCCAAGCCGAAGATGAATGTCTAGATTGAGGCCAAATTACACCAAGGTACGACCGCAAAGGTAGATATGGAGTCATAGGTGGTAGGGTGGCGCCTTTTTGAACTTTTGTTGAATAGTTCTGCTCCAGTGTTCGTTTTTTTGTGCATTTCGGCGCGTAAAATATCGGATACAAATACCGGTGATCAGATAACCGGTGATCAGATAACCGGTGATCAGGTAACCGGTGATCAGATAACCGGTGATCAGATAACCGGTGATCAGATAACCGGTGATCAGATAACCGGTGATCAGGTAACCGGTGATCAGATAACCGGTGATCAGATAACCGGTGATCAGATAACCGGTGATCAGATAACCGGTGATCAGATAACCGGTGATCACATAATCGGTGATCAGATAACCGGTGATCACAAACCGGTGATGTTTCAGATAACCGGTCATCATATAACCGGTGACACTCGTGTGTTTCAACACCTCTGCGGCTCTAAGTGTACGTGTCGCCGCTGTACAAATGCGCGGATGGCCCGACACCTACATCGTATTAAAAGCCATCCTCAAACATGTTAACTGGATGGCAGAGTTCAGGGGCACATCGACTTCGTCGGTTATGTGGCTTAACTGGGTGGCAAAGGGGGCGTAAACCTTCAGTTTGATCGCCCTGGTCAAGTCACATATCAATTGCTTAAGTAATAGGTACTTGACAGGGCGCTGGAGGATTGGTGTTTGGCCCCACTGGCCTCCGCAGTCAATTCCTGACACACGATGTCCTGAGTTCAGACGCCGGAACAGGTTAGAGGTCATATTCCACCAACTTTCGGGTACTTAACCACGAGGCTCACGGAATAGGATGACGCTGGTCCGGAGTCAAACTTTCCATATGGGTGTTTGTGGGGACTTGGCCCTTTCCATATGGGTGTTTGTGGGGACTTGGACTCCCCAATATTCGTGGGATTTAACACGAGGTACATAGGCGTTCAGTAAAAATAATGATATCCAAAATCTTGTTGCCCTCTTTCGAACAATTTTAGAAAGTTCCGCCCCTGAGGTGGCCAATCCATGTGTTAATGATATTTAAGCGCACAATGAGGATACTGATATTTAGGACAATTAGGGTCCCGCCACGGTATTCGGAGTGGATGGGACAAACTTGCATCTTGGACTCTCAGACTTCTGAGGCCCATCATCGTCGGCACTACTCCCCCATTTTTTAATGTGGCAAGTCACTTCAGGGTTGCAGGTCTCAAATAGGCACGGGTACGGCCGAGAGCATCGCGACAGGGAGCCACGTGCCCCAATAGGGGAAGTGAATCCCCTTCTAATGCCACAACTTTTGTGTTGTACTTTTGCTCAGTTGGCTCATGTCGCAAAAGCATGATCTCGGTTAGGCTCTCCTGTCGACTCATCACGTCCTATCGCAAGTTCCTCACAGTGGCGCAGCCAGCGGGACCACGAGAGCCCTATCCCTCGGAATTTTTAGGGGCACTCCAGCCTCACATGGGCACGACTGTGGTGTGCAGAAGAACGCCCCAGCCGTTGCCCCCTGCAGTCTGCAGAATGGCACCTCAACAGTTGCAGGAGCACTCTGCAGCCTGCAGGGGCACACCGACCATTGTGGGGGTACCCCTGCAGTCTGCAGGGAGCATCATAGCCATTGCATAGACCCCTGCAATCTGATGCTGATGATGAATTGGAGTTTAGGGGCGCGTCGACTGCCAAGGTCATTTGCGCCTATAACTGTGTTTACAATCTGCCATGCTCCTACAGCGGTCAGTAATAAATAATCATCAGGAGCCGCGATTTCCAACATCAAAACAAGCTTGTCGAAGGTAAAAATGTTCCCAGACGATACGACTCCAGAGACATTCTTTAATGGCATACGCAAAGTGTCGGTGTTTGTCCGCTCTAAAATTTGGCGTCGTAGAGACTCCAACAGTAAACAACCTACTAAAACATGATTCACGGTAAGTGGGTCATAACAGTGTGTGCATAAAGATCGGTCATCACCGGTCAGTATGTAAACAATGAAGGTTATATCAGGGCAATGGACAAGTTAGAAGATTTTACAATACGTAAAGAAGCTGTAGAAAACCATGTGCAGAGAACACAGACAAATAAATCCACAGAACTGTTGAAATACATGCTAGGATTCTAGTTCAGTGTGCGCAGTTTTCAGCAGCTACTCCAGTTCAGTCTCAATTTCAGGCAGTCTTTTGAGTTTTCAGAAGTACCTCGAGATTGGCATAATGCAAATGTAGCACCGACTTTCAAGAAAGGTGATAGAAACTCTGTGGGAAATTACGGACCAATTAGTAGTATGTGCAAGCTCACTAGTTAGACACGTGACTCAAAAACTTCTGACGTAGTGTTCTGACACTCATGATAGGCCTTTTAAGGGACACTCAGCATGCATCTCATCCTGGAAGATATTGCTTAACTAACCTTCTGGAATTCATGGAGTATGTAACTAGGGATGTTGACAATGAAAGCAGGACAGATGCGCTTGTGCAAAGTGTTTGACAAAGTGTTTGATAAAAACACCTCAGCTAAGTGTTTGATAAAGCTCCACACAAGCATCTAATTCATGAGTCAAAGCAGCATGTGATTGATGGAAAAGTTTCAGATTGGATTGAAACATGGCTAAGAAAGAGGAAACAAAGGGTGGTAACCCCTGCTATCTGCAGAGGGACACTCCATGCAGTTCCGGAGAGAGTGAGGGTCATGTCCCAGCGGCGGGTCTGCACCCCCTTCCCGCCGCCCCACCAGCAGGTCAGACGGCGTGTCGCGGTGTCACGATGTCAGCTGTTGGTGCCGTCGCAGGGTCGCACAGGCGCTGGCCGGGCGGCAATGGGTCGCGCTATCACCGGGTCGTGAGAGACGAGGTCTCGCCGCTCGAGCTGGCGATCACCGCGCACCGCTGCAAGGCAGCCAGTGCACGGCCAGCGGGGTGTTCGGCGGCAGGGTCGCACGGTACTCTGCACGATAATTCATGTGGTCGGCCGCCAGGTCAGTCCCAGGGTCAGTCGCAGGGTGGGGTGGTCCGAGCAGTTCCGAGTCTGCAGGGGAGATGACGCTCGTGCCGGTCAAGGATGGGAGGTCCTCTCTCGTGTCCGTCTTCGTGATCAGCTGTGGCTGGGTTTTCCCGTTATTGAATGCAGCATTGGTGCCCAGATTTATGCGCATGTGTTGAGTGCCCAGCACGTGCACAACGTTATGCCAGCCGTGGCGGATCGACCGTTGTACTGGGGCTCTGTTCTACAGCATCCGGTTGGCTGGATGCCGTCAGTGTTGTATCGTCGCCATGAGTGCTGTTTCAGTTACCAGTAATAATGGCAAATTATGGGTTTCGTGCCACAAGGCTGAACGTCAGCTCAAAATACATCAGTGTGACAGCCCCAGCGGTGATAAAAGGGCTGCTTCGTGGACGCAACGTGATGCGTGGTTTGAGAACATGTCACAGCGCTGGACGATTGCAGTCTGCACGGAAATATATACAGAATGGCTTCAAGGATACGAACACCTTGTGTCATGCCGTTAGCAATCAAATGTTTTGATGCTACCCTTGTCGTATTCTGTCCACGTGTTGATGAGCTTGGTGCTGTCTGTGAGTAGCGTGCTCCTTTGCCCGCCAATACACTCGGCGTTTTAGCAAACACTGCCCAGCTGTTGCATACCTTACCAAAAGTGAAAGATCTGTGTTAATGTTCTATCCCCAGAGGCGCAGCCAAGGGAGGGGCCGCCCCAACCCATGAGCAACCAAAAATGCGCCATATGAAGCGACACATTTTAAGATGTTTACCACTGAAAAGCAAAAATATTTGGCGCGCGAAGATCGCCGACAGCGTTCTCTGTTTCATTGCATTTTTTATGGCTCCCACCCTTTAAGAAAATACTGCCTGCGCCACTGATTAGCACATTTTTTTAATGGCATTGCACGTCAGACTTACCATAGCTCAGGCATCAACGCCAAGGCACAAGGATAGCACTTCCAGTTGCTTCCTGGGTCGACAATAATGTTTTGACGTGCGCTCGTGATGTCACGATTCGCCGCCTGATTGGCTGGAACTTCCCTAGTCAGCTGCCTTGCTCCTTCAATGACGAACTACGCCAACTATAACCAAGGACGACGCGACATCATGAAAGTGGCTAGTGTCGGCGAAAGGCTGCTAACTGTAACTGGGTCATCGCTTCTCAACCATGTAGGCGGTGTGGTAAAAATACATGGTGGGCATGACGGAAGTCTCATTCTGTCAGCCCAAATGCTAAGATATATCGGTTACAAGCTTGTAAATTTGCATCTGGTAAAGTCCGGGATGAGTACAGGTGGACCCAGCTTTACATACGGTTTTAATTCCGCTCAATTTTCACGTCGGGATAAAACAATTTATCGCGACATCACCGTAGGACGTTATAAACTCGACTCCCAGCCGATGATGGCTCATGGCACACGTTTCAATGTATCGCGACAAAAATATCGGGATAAATTTGGAAATTTTGCAGGTCCAGTTTATCGCAAAAATATGTCGCGATAAGTGGAAAAACTCATACATAATGATGGGAAACGACCAATGCAAATGAAGTGCAACTATGTATCTACCTTTCTGGGCAAATTTAATCCTCCTGTCTTGCTTGGTAATCCCACAAACAATGTTGAGAAGATAGCGAGTACGTCACCGCTGAGCTAGATGGCGCTGGCGTCGCCGACGCCATATAGCTAAGCGGTGCGTACTCGCTATCTTCTCAACATTATTTGTGTGATTGCCAAGCAAGATAGGAGGAGGAAATTTGCGCAGAAAGGTAGATAAAGAGTTGCACTTCATTTACATTGGTCATTTACCACCATTATATTCATGCCTATATGACTGACGAGCCGTGATGGTTAACGTCATTTCCCAAGGAACTAAATCGCACCATGCGGTTTAATTTTCTTCCCGACAATCGATTACTTTATGTCACATTTGGAATCAGCGTACCAAAATAGACCAAAGACGATCACTGAAGCAGAGCTTGTCAACAAAAGTTTTAAAATTGTGACACTATTAAGTAACCCTGTCAGATGGGGAAATTATTTATGTCCTATTTCGAAATCATGATTAAATGGTTGAATCAGGAGAAACATGAATAAACCTAGGTACTTCCCTCCGCGCATCTGAAATCTGATGGATAACTGAGTTTCCGATCAATTTGAAGCCCAAATTTAGTCATTCAACTTTCAGGATGCACATCTAAAAAGAATGTACCACGAAGTATTTAACCAACCTGATGGGTGCACCCAGCAAATTGTTTGTATGGGTTCAAATAAGCATGGCATGGAAATAGAAAACAAAGGCCCCGGAATTTAAGTAGATAAACAGCATAATAACATTGCCAAGCAAAGGTGCATTTTGCCTACCACTTCCCATGGCTTCGCATGGTAGGGAAGTGTTAGCTATGTTATTATTTGTATGGAGGGAGCCTGGCCCAATGACCAGGCATATATAGCATGATATAACACAATAGCTAACGCCATGCCCTGGGTGTGCCAATGACTAAGTTGGTCAGGAACTTATAACATTGATGCAAAATATGCACAACAGTCTGCTCAAACATTTCGTATATTAACAGTTCAACTGCTGAGTCAGTTTCAAATGCATAACTGTGAGCAACTCATTAAAAGTGCACTCATGTGAACTCTAAAATTTGCCAAGCACGCACACGGATAATCTAATCAACAGCGATGAACGAGTAACCCGAGGTCGCATTTAATGAAGATGCAGGCCGGATGAATGGTCATGTTAATTTGTCCTCTGGCTATTTTGTCGTCAGTCATTCCCTACTGGAATGAACACCACCCAGTTGATGGGTCGCTCACCGTTTGGTCGGCTGAGGTAAGCATCCATGATGACGGGCATGTCGTATGCCCTCAAATGAATCCCTGGGGGGATATTGCAGCCAGGTGCCAGGGGTCAGGTCATCTTAGGTGATGTCAGGTGCCAGGCGTCAGGTCATCTTAGGTGGTGTCAGATGCCAGGTGTCAGGTCATCTTAGGTGATGTCTGCCTGACGCGATACCGGCAACATAAGTGGTCAACTTGTGATTGGTGCAGGCAGGTGCAGGCTACATACAATGCAGGTGACGTCGAGGGCACTGAATTCCAACATAGCACATAATACCTCGAGCTACCAAGGACCTCTGTGCGCCCCTCCGTGCCATCTCAGCACCATTGTTTGTCGACCAGCGCCAGCGCGTTGCTGCCATTGCTGGCTAGATGATAACGAGCGTAGTGTCGGCGCCTCAGGAGACCGCCCATGCCTCCCGCGCCACGCGGTCGCAGCGGGTGCTGATCAGGGTGATCTGGTTCCGTCCTGACCCAACCACTGCAGCGCGCGCTGCTCGGGCCCCGTGTGCCACACGGGGCAGGTGGGCTTCCAGGACTGGTGATGGGGCGGGCGGCCGAGAACCTCGCGTCGGAGCTGATGGCTGGTGTTGGGCGGACGGACGGCGGAGTATCGGAGCATCGTCAGACATTGGGTGCGACGCGCCCCAGTAAAAGTAAATTAGTAGAGCTAAAAACTTCCCTACGTTTGCCATGGAAAGCGGTAGCATTAGCAGATTTTGGCCTTGCAGTGTTCATATGATGTGTATCTACTCGACTTGCAAGGCTCTTGTTCTCGATTTGGTACCCGATGGATTGCGAATCTATGATTGCCAGGAGCAAAAACCAACTCGGGCAAACATACACTTTTATTTTATGGGATAAAAGACAACAATAGGCCGGGGGGATTTTTTCACCACTATCATAGCCCTTTGCTTCAAAATTGCTCCCGCACCCGAAGGTTAGACAGCAACTGGAAACTGAAGGTAAATGACGTTCTTGCGTGCTGATGCGTTTGCCTCGCTTGACCTTTCACAGTGCATTTTGAAGAATACACTCTTAAGTTCTGGCGGTACATTAACTTTAGTTCTGACATCCGAGGCTGCTCGTGTTGGTAGCGTTTAGGTGTTGCATCTCCTATCTGGCTGTAGCAACTCGCATATGAGTATTGTTGTTTTCTATGTTTGTGTTTGATACTTGTAGCTGTGCTGCTGCCGCCTGCCCGGATCTGGACGCTGTGGCATAAGATAAACTATACCAAGATGGATCGGGTGTTGTAAGATATCGATTGGAAACTCGAGTTGATGCATTTTACTGATGATGAATTACAGCGCTGGAATTATTACAAAGGTAATCATTTTATCATTTCGCCACCATTGTGTCATGCCTTATTAAAGAATGCGTTCCACCGATGCCGGTATGCGATAGGAAACCGCCATGGTCCACTAGCCCCTCCAGCAGTGCTCTGCTGGAGGGGCTAGGGTCTGGATTCGCGTTCAGATGATTTATACATTAATCATCTGAATGCGACTCCATTTCATCGGCTATCACAAATTGTCCTGGAAGAATTTGTTTTGTCCATATTTTGATACCTAACTGAGCGAATTTGTCCAAGATGATCCGGTGTATCCAGAGGCCCATCAGGTGCTTGATAGGCACATGTTCAACTTCCATGTTACTGTTAATGATGCAAGGCTACAGCATTGCAGCCTTCATGCGAACTCAGCAGTGGGGCCTGATAAAATGCACCTATTGATCTTGAAGAGTTGTGCATTATATAAGCTTGCTTACCAGATGCTGACAAACGTCCTGTGGTAATGTGTTTCTATGCTATAGCTTTCCTAACAGGTCGCATGTATTCGATACTGCATCAACATATGAAGTGAAAACAGCACTGGCTGTTTGTTTCAGAGGAGACGTTGCGAATCCTGATGAACTGTCTCCAACTGCCGGTTGGCACTCTCTCATGGTCACGTCGCGAGACGGTTGGGCGGTGGACGGTTGGGCGGTGGCAGAGACCATACCTATGGCAGGATTCTCCTCCGTACTCCACGGGCTGTTGCACCATATCTGCCTGGGGATAAAGGAGGCCCAGAGCTCGACTTGACCCAAAAAAACGAGAAGGAAGCTGCGTTCTACCTCAACTTGCTTTCGGCGTAAATCCCTGGAGCTCTGGAAGTTTCCTTATGTCCGGGCAGTTGATCAGGCTCCTGTATGTCCAGGCATTTGTCCAAGCCCACAAGTGTTGTCTGCGAGTGAAGTAGTAAAGATGCAAACGACGACGATATTGGATGCAAAGACGCGCCTTTTTCTATGGTACATTTTACAAATGCAGTTGGCAAATAAACGGAATATTGTGCTGTCTATCTCACAGTTCCTCTTGAATGACTTCGCTGGCCATTACCAGGACATTATCCTCTGAGGCGGCGATGAGCGGCATATGTCGCTGACGATGTCGACGATGAGTGTGCAACGCTCTAGAGCTGTACTCGTCCATTAAAAGCACATCATGTGACGTTGGAAAAAGACAACTTTTCATCTGAGCTGGTTTTATGATCGATACCAATACCATGTATACTGATACCGATACCATTTATTTAAACCCGAAATGAGTTTCATATGAGAACAGCGAGGGACATTCATACCAATAGCCACTTTCAGTCGAAGTATGTATTGCTCAAATGAAACCTGGAACTGGTCTTATTTGAGTAATAGCTTTGAATGCTGAATTCGATAGCTATTTTCGGATGAACTGGCTTCAGCGAGAACAGAAATAAGTCTGCTTGTTGGGACTTCGAAGCGATTTTACACGAGAACATTTGCGACCCACGAAGAGGCATAGTGACACTTGGGACCGGTCTGAATTGAGCATAGCTGTTTAAATTGAGATAAATCTTTGTTCTAAGTCTGACTGGTTTCACATTTGAGACCAAACAATATTCTCCTTCCTGAGTCTAGAATGTGCCTTTTTACATGAGTACATTTGTAATCTGAAGGCGCTGGCATTCTCTTCTGATAATGATGTTCTCAGCTTATCGCCAGCGGGGTGCTCTTTGTGTGTGGTCTGATTTCAAAGGGGGAAAATGAGAAGGTCTGCTATTCCCAGAGATTATATAAGCAGCTCACGTTTTTTCTCCGTGTAGAATAACGCGCATGATCCGATCTAAATTTGACTTTACTTGGTCTGCCCATGTAAGCGGCCTGCGCCCAACGGAGTATTGTGGATCCAAACACGATCCCATCCTTATTCAAATTTGCTTCGTATGCCCATGGAAGCCGGGTGCTTGTTTCTGAAAAGTCTCTAGTGTATTGTTGATAGAGGATGCAGCTGCAATAAACTGACTGACTGACTGCCGCGCCCGTCGGTGAGACGCAGCCTCGCCTGATGCTCAGTTGACTGACTGACTGACTGACTGACTGACCCGCCCGTCCGTGAGACGCAGCCTCGCCTGATGCTCAGTTGACTGACTGATTGACTGACTGACTGACTGACCCGCCCGTCCGTGAGACGCAGCCTCGCCTGATGCTCAGTTGACTGACTGACTGACTGACTGACTGACTGACCCGCCCACCCGTGAGACGCAGCCTCGCCTGATGCTCAGTTGACTGACTGACTGACTGACCCGCCCGTCGGTGAGACGCAGCCTCGCCTGATGCTCAGTTGACTGACTGACTGACTGACCCGCCCGTCGGTGAGACGCAGCCTCGCCTGATGCTCAGTTGACTGACTGACTGACTGACTGACTGACTGACCCGCCCGTCGGTGAGACGCAGCCTCGCCTGATGCCCAGTTGACTGACTGACTGACTGACTGACTGACTGACCCGCCCGTCCGTGAGACGCAGCCTCGCCTGATGCCCAGTTGACTGACTGACTGACTAACTGACTGGCTGACTGACCCGCCCGTCCGTGAGACGCAGCCTCGCGCGATGCTGATGTGATCCTTTGTGTTGGAGGAAGTTGGAAAGTTTTGCGACTGAGTATGCATTCTCGCATGTGCACGTCGAAAATGTTTCCCGAATTTCGCGGTAATAGTGTGCTTCTCGCGGAAATTGTGTGCCTTATTGTGAGGCAAATACACTGCGCCAGTAATTCCGCAATCGTCAGTTCCATCTGCGCTACTGCAGCATATGTGGAGCTTTCCCACATAAACAACAGGTCTAAAGCGTGAGTCGTAGTACGGTTGATGCTCTCCCAGCAGAGTTATGAGCATAGGATGGCGGTCTGACCAAAGTTCCCACTCACTGTGCGGTGGTGCGATAACTGGACTTCTCACCAGAGAGAGGGGGAGAGAGAGAGAGAGAGAGAGAGAGAGAGAGAGAGAGAGAGAGAGAGAGAGAGAGAGAGAGAGAGAGAGAGAGAGAGAGAGAAGGAGAGGGAGATAGAGAGAGAGATATATATATATATATAGAGGAGCGGATACAAAGGCGGCGGCCGGGAGGCGAGAAACTCCAGGTGAGAGGTGAGGAGCAACAAAGACATAACATTTTGACGTTTACATTAGAGCGACGGAATGCGCTCTAATGTACAATGACATGCTGAAGCGCCTCCCATCCTGCGCTCTTGTCTCTCTTCTTTCCTCTACAACTTCAAAACCCCCAAAAATCACAATTGGACAAAACTGCAAAAATAAACAGAGTATAACACTTTTGTATCAGTTGATAGCTGCCAAATTTGTTTACTGCTCAAAAACCACTGCTGCCAAGTTCAGTTCTGTGTACCATGCAGTTTGGAATTTGGAAGGTGACCAGCATCACTGCCCCCAATCAGACTCCGCTGACCACCCACAACCTGAAAGCAAGGAAATGTCAAAAGTCACCCATATGCCCCATGATATGCCAATTACTTGTGTAATCATGTCATATGTGCATTTTTTTAAATTTGATTTCAAAGGTGTGTATGTAGAAAAGGAGCTTGCCTTAAGCTTCTTGACTTTCTAACCTCTTGCTTTTTTGCATTTGGTGTGTGCATTCTATCTGACTGGTCCTGATCTTTGCCTCTCTGTGCATTTCATTGCAGACTTGTCCTCTAATGTTTTTGTCTCAGTTGATAGCTGCCAAATTTGTGTACTGCTCAAAAGCCACTGCTGCCAAGTTCAGTTCTGTGTACCATGCAGTTTGGAATTTGGAAGGTGGCCAGCATCATTGCCCCCGAACAACCTGAACGCAAGGAAATGTGCAAAGTCACCCACCTTCCCCATGATATGCCAATTACTTGTGTAATAATGTCATATGTGCATTTTTTGTATTTAGTTGATTCCAAAGGTGTGTTTATGTAGTAAAGGAGCTTGCCTTAAGCTGCTTGACTTTCTAACCTCTTGCTTTTTTGCATTTGGTGTGTGTATTCTATCTGGCTGGTCCTGATTTTTGCCTTTCTGTGCATTTCGGTGCAGATTTGTCCTCTGCAACCAGGGTGGGAATTAATTAATTATCTCACTTCTTAAGAGATTTTATCTCTGAAAACATTTTTGCACTCCGGGTTCATACTGGATAGGATGGGCTTCACATGTACTCCGACACAAATGCGGGAACAAAGATATCAATAAAAACAAACACAGAACGACACCCAAAAAAATGCTGGTTATTCCACTTACGGTCACCACTCAAACTAATCACTTTTTGTAGCAGTCAGCAGCCGGACCACAGCTTCACACACTCCATCAATCTCAACCACCGGCCGACAACAACGCGCCAACAGCAACTTGCAAGATGATGCGCTTGTCTCCCAAAATGCTTTCATTAACCCATGCCTTCATTATGCATGCAACATATATGCATGCAGTTCCCCAATTTTGTTTCTAACACTTCTGGCATTGACATAAACATGATAAACTATTCCTTTCCTTGCTTGCAATATTTATCTCTTTATCAGCTGCATTCCCCCATGCCCTGCCTAGTTTCCCTGTTTCCTACTGAGAGCCACCTCACACATATTGCTGAGCAATTCCACTCGTCTCCTGCTCCGATGTAACCCATCTAATGCAAACATTTCAGTCCTCCCCACAAATTCAAGAACCTCACCCAAAGCTCCTTGCAAATCGTGGCCTTCACGTTCTCTCAAAGGCCCCTTGCGTCGGCCCAGTGGCTCCTCACGTCGGTCCAGGGGCCTTCACGTTGGCCCAGGGGCCATTCACGTTGGCCCAGGGGCCCTTGACTTCGGCCCAGGGGCCCTTGCGGGCCCCATGCACCTATGCCTTGAGGGGCCCTGTGGGCCCCTCAGACCCCCCAGGAAGGGGCAGCTGCCCCCTTCGCCCTTGGCTTAGCTCCCTTCGCCCTTGACTAAGCTCCCTTCGCCCAGCTAAGCCCAGGGGCCCTTCGCCCTTCGCCCAGCTCCCCCTTGGCTACGCCACTGGGACTAGTTCACTTAGATTATGAAGCAATGCACTTGATATGTACTCACTTGGATATAGGAGATTATGTGGTGATATGATTGAAATGTATGTGATCACTAAATAGTTAGATAATGATAATAGTTAGTTAGATAATGTCAAACTGAATGATGCTCTTCTATTTAGACTATCACATAGAAGTCCTTAATTCAGGTTGAAGAAATCAAATTGTAGGACAGTTAAGCACCAACAGGTTTTCAGTCAAAGGGGGCTGATCAATGGAATAGGATGCTTGCTGATGTTGAGGGGAGTCCCTCATTAAATGCGTTTAAAAATAGGGTGAACAATTTTTATTTGGTTGGAGAGTTGTTTTTTAGGCCTAATGAGTGTTGAATGGGGTAATAGGTTGGTCAGGTTTGCACACTTTTTGCCAAAATCAATAGCAGCTCCCCCTCATTTTATGCATTTTGGGCCGCTGAGCACGATGGAAGCATCAGAAATGCAAATTTCTCACATCTTTTGATGGCCCCGGCCATTTGAAGATTTTGGCTGGGACCAAATTTTTGACATTTTTGCATCTCATAAGCGGACTGGTGGGAAAATAAGTCCGCTTGAGCATTACATCGTCGAGGCAATTCATTTTCGATCATTTGGCACCGTTCCCAAGATTCTAGCTGTCTTATTACCTCAGATTTCGTCTTCTGAAGTATGGAAGTTTCGAGCGGTTCCCTGGGCTGCCAAGAGATGGCAGGCCTAGCGAGCCCGGCTGCCTTCCACGTACACACAACTGAGGGACGCGAGGAAGTTTTCGCGGGAAATTCAGCTGTTTTGTGACAAACTTTGCGCAATAGCTATTGACGAATGCGAATGTAAACAAAACAAAAAAGCAAGGATATTAGGAATAGGTAACCAACGCTTTGTCTTGTGTTGTCCAGCAGGAATTAGGTATTAGCCATGGAGGGCTAGATATTTCGAAAGAAAATGAAGACACACATCCTCAATTCGTCATTTTGCCACGACAGTTGCCAGGAACCCAGCTCCCAACAAAAGGGGATGTGATTGGCCGCCTGCAAATGATCCGCATCGAGCGCATGCAAGCGGCATCGGTCCGTCGACGAACGTCAGGTGTCCATGGAGGAATGTATGGAGGCAGTTGTAAAAGAGATCCTACACCTTTGGAAGCGAGCATCCCTCCCCGTTCGTGATCGTGCTCGCGTCATAGAGGCTGTAAGAAGCCTTTGGAGCAGGACGGACGCCATCCAAAAAAATCGGGCAAAAGCCAACATGCAGCACGAGCACGCCTCGTCAAGGTCGTGGTTTCGGACATGGACAAGCTTTTTGATATCGACAGCAGGACCCACCAGACAAAGCTGCCTAAGGACCGCGCGTTCTTGGCGGACCAGCGCGGTCCCAGGCTCCTCCACATCGGGGGCCTCGACGACGAGACCACCGCGCGCTGGCAAAGGCGGGAGGAGCGGCAGGCGCGGCAGGTGCGGGAGGCGGCGAGGGCAGCTTTCCCGTACAGATTCACTACATCTATTGTGAAGGTAATAGCTCCTGGGGGTAGTACGCTTGGGAACTGTTCACGAAGTTGAGTCAGATAATCTAGTGTGTCTTTTAGATGTGCTGGTACAAAGATGAGGAGCTGGGAAACGATTTTCTCTAGGAACCAAGTCAGTTTATCCAAAGGGTCGCCACATGCCGAAACTATAGGTCTAAGGGGTACGTCGGGTTTGTGGGTTTTAGGGAGACCATATAATTCTGCTGTGCGGGAGGAATTTGGTTTGATGGCTTTAACAATTTTGTCTGGGATCTTTCCTGTCATGGTTTCGATAATCATTTTCTTGGTAGTCGCTTCTAAGCGTTTGGTCGGGTTCTTCCCTATGGGTTCATATTGTGAGGAGATTTTTAAAGCCTTTTCTATATAAGATTCCCGTGGCATGAGAACAAAACCTTTGCATTTATCCGAGCGTTTTACGATGACGTTGGGGTCTTTGCGCAATTTTTTGGGAGCCGTTAGTTCGTCCTGTGAGTGGTTTGGCGGACATTGGGTACGATGGTTTTTGAAAATATTGATGACTTTCCGTTTTAATGCTCTAAGTGCTGATTCAACAGCAATACCAGCTTGTGGTGCCATCCTAGTAGTGGTATCACTGAATCTGGGCGCTAAATGTGGTACGTTGTGGTTGTCTGCCTGAGTAGTGTCAGTGTTGGACTGTTGGTGGTGGATGCTTTGTGTGGCAAATGTATCGGTCCTTGTTGGTTGTGAGTTCTGTTGTTGACCACGCTTATTGTTCAGTTCCTCCTTCCAACGTAGTGCAAAAGATCCCCTTTCCAAACCTATTTCTACCTGCCTTATTACATGGCGATTAATGGTACGTGTGAGAGCGAAATTGGGCCCTTTGCTCAGAATTGGCATTCAGTTGCCTGACGAACTACCCCCAGGAGCTATTGCCTTCACAATAGATGTAGTGAATCTGTACGGGAACATATCCACAGCAGAAGCTATTTCTGCTGCCATGAATCTTTTCAGCACTCACCTTCCAAAGATTGAAACGTTCGGACTAAAGCTCGATGATATCGAAAAATTGTTCACTCATTGCCTTCACAACAACTTCGTTCGATTTGGACAAAAATATAACCGGCAACAAAATGGCATAGCTATGGGTAGCCGTATCGCCCCATCTTTAGCAGTTATCTTCATGAACGCCATTGAAACATTGCTATTGACTTCAACACCGCATAGACCGGCCATATACCTCAGATATATAGATGACATTTTCGGCATATGGACTTATGGCGCAGACTCTTTAAACACATTTTTTTGCAGACATGAACCGCTTCCATTTCAGGCTAAAATTTACCATAGAGAGAAGCGATCAGTCTACTAACGGTCAAATTTCCTTCCTCGACACACTTCTAACGGTCAACAGTGACCGGACCTATACAACAGAACTTTTCATCAAACCGATGGCAGCTCCTATTATCCTCCCATACAAATCGGCTCACCCTATCCAAACTAAACGTTCTGTTCTGTATGCTCAATTACTGAGAGCAATGCGGCTTAGTTCTGACAAGGCAGCCCAAAAAAGAGGTATCGGAACAATTGACAGTCTGTTCCTATCCAATGGCTATCCTCATAGCATGATACAGAAAACAAAATTTCGAGTGTTGGCACGCAATGCCAAATGCAGGCGGCTCGCGACAAGTCAGCACACACACGATACAAACGCTTCCAGCTCACATAGATCCACAGACACCACATTTATCAGTTTACCATTTATCGATGATTCTCTAGCCAAAAAGGTAGCTACATCCATTACTAGGTCCACACTCTCAATGCGCGTAGCCTGGAAAAGCGGCAAGACACTTTCGGAAACCATGACTAAATCTGCCCTGGACCCTCCACCATGCCCTGCAGGCACTAGAGCGTGCCAATGCCGCCTGGCTGGTCTTAAAGATAGATGCCACACCAAAAATGTGGTATACAAAATTACGTGTGAGCTTTGCACCTTAGGGACCGCACCCATAGCCTATATTGGAGAAACCACACGCATGATTAGGGACAGATACATGGAACACATCAGAGACGCAAAGAACAAAACGAAAAACACACCTTTTGGAGAGCATTTTGCCACACATCACCCAGAAAGCACCATCACTCCAACAACGCTCAGCATCACAATCTTGCGGACTTGTAAAGACTTGGCTGAACTCAAAATTGCAGAATCCATTGAAATCAGGCACAAGAAATCCCCCCTAAACACAATGGTATCATCATGGACCCTTATGAAGCCCGTTCCCTATACAGCATGACACTGTACAGACGCCACCTGCACTCGCCGACTTCACCATGTATGCACCCACGTGTTCACTCACTGACTCACTCACACACTCGTTCATCCACAGACGCGAACACTTCGAGAGCACTGACATATCACGGATTTGTGTATATAGAAATGCGAGATGATTTCGGCAATATTGGTAGACGGCTTACTATATATAGCATGTGCGTAAAATCCTGTGCGTAAAATGTCTCTGTATGTGTATTGTTTCCGAAGAAGGGTCACGCCCGAAATATATTAGACCGACTTTTGATCCTATTTTACTTAATAATATGAGCATTTGGTTACTTTTTTATAATCATCTTCAACACATATTGTACCCTGGATCTCATAGTCCTGCAAGTTATCCCCAAAATATCCCTCACTGACCCATGCCTCAGTAATGCAAACAAAATCTGGTTTCTCCTCAGAAACATAATACTTGAACTCATCAAATTTGGATCGAATGCTCTGAGCATTACGCATCATACACTTAACAAAAGTTCCATGACCCTCTTTGGCTTTGTCATGTTGAGTAGTTCTATCATCTCTGGATGAGCTACCACTCTACCCCCTTGATCTACTGCTACCCCTATTTGCTGACTGTGAGGTTCTATTGCCTATGCTGTCACTATTGGCATATCCCTGAGATGGCAATGCCAATTCTTCCCACCCCACCCCATTGTCTAGTTTCCCTGAAGGACATGATCATATATTTTGCCTAACACTTGCACCCCCTTCTCGGAGAAATGCAGGCCATCCCTCTGATAGAGGTCAGATGAACCATAAAACCTGCACCACTTGTCAACAAAAGTCAAGCCTAACTCATTGCAGAGCTTACCTACCCTGGCATTGACTGCCAGTGCCCTAAAGCTCCACTCAGGGGAGACTCCAGCCCTAGGCAGAATAGTTGTCACAATAACTCTGCTATTGCTTTGCTTCAGGGTGGCCAGAAGGGCCCTGTAGTCCTGCATCAGCTCCTCACTCCTAGCAGGACCTATGTTGTTCACTCCTACCTGCACTATAACTGTACTACACTGGTTTTCACTGGTGGACTGTGCGACCACTGGGACCAGGTCTCTAACCTTGGCACCAGGCCTGGTGATGCACCTCCTACCTCTCCGACCTTGACAGAATACCCTATTTAAATGCCGCACACGAGAGTCTCCTACGACTAGCACTTTCTCCTTGCTGCTATCACTATCCTGTGGGCAGTCCTCCAATGCCTGGAACCTATTGGATGTTACTACTCCTGCCTGTTGAGCTGCTACACTAGGTTGCTTCCCACTCCTACCACCTACCACCTGCCACTCACTGCCCCCTTGCTTAGGCTCACGCCTCCAAATCCTCCACCCCTGACTTTCAACCACTGCCCCTCCTGTGAGCTACAACTAGAAATATTATGTTCACTAGGAACACTACTCTCTTCAGATCTCCCTGCCACCTCCACAGCAGGGGAAGCTACAGTTACCTGGTGGCCCGTGACCACCTGGGCATAGGATGCCCCTGCTACCGACTGCCCCTTACTTGCTAGCCTGCCCTGTGAAACAAGGGAAACTTTGAGCTTGTAAAGCTCTGCCTTAAGGGCCCTAACCTCATCCTCTAGTGCCTGCATCCTGGTAGTAACTATCCTAAAGGCTGCAGCTTATACCTAGATTAGATTGAAAAGTTACTTGCTGAAAAATGATTTACCAAATAACAGAGCAGAGCGAAATAACCGACAAAGCTTAGGTGTATGCTAGTTCCTAACTATGCAGCACTTACGAGGTAATCACTGTGCAGAAAGTTGACTGTGGTTTTAAAGAAAGAAGAAATCACTCACTGAATAACTGCCAAAAATGAAATAAACAACTGAAAACACTGACACACTAGACAAAGACAGACAGAATGGACAAAATGGCGCTGGGCAGCGTCTCTAGGTGTAAATATTATAATCTGCTTGCTAAAAAAGAAACTTATCAGATAAAACTATGCAAATATATGCACAGAAGTATTTGCTAAATACCTATCCACAGTTAAGCCTAGTATACTGCCCGATTCTGCAGCAACTTATCTGGAAAGCAGGAGTTCCACACCGACGTGTTTCCACCTTGACACCTGGCGGCGAACTCCACCTTGACACCTAGCGGCGAACAGCGAACTTAGCTGAAATGAAGCACATGGGGCCAGCTTGGTTTCCTGTATACATAAAACAGATGGTTTACGGGAATTTAAAAGAAGTTGGAGGTCGCTGAGGCTGGATTTGATTCCCCTTCAGTTCCACTGTACAACTACGATGTGGGTAGGTTAATACCGTAAAACATGTGCATTGTCAAAAGATATAATTAATTAAGATGACTAGTATATATCACAAACCCAGCGACAGCATGGTCAGTTAATAAAGAAAAAAGAATATAGATCAGAAAGCAACATGTGGAGGTCATTGTTGCTTCACAAACAACTAGCCGGAGCACGCGAACCAGCCGGTGCCTCAGAGGGCACACCGACACTCGACCCAAGAGACTGGGTCCTGATCGGGAGCTCGGCGATCATTGGCCCGGCGGAGAGCCAGATGTCGGCAGGCCTCGCTTCTGGAAGACAAGTCGGGGCGGAGGCGGGGGAGGGCCCATGTTGTACGGAGACGGTCCCTCCACTCGCCGTCGCGGCGACGGGGTGGCCGGCCTTTGGGATGGAGCCTTGTCAGCCCCTTGGCGGCTCATCGTTCGGGCCTTCTCTATTTATATGAGACGGGCTCGCTTCGCTTCGCGAGCTCGTATTTCGGCTTCTTGATAACTAAGTCTGGCCTCGCATATCTGAATTGGTCGGCTTGTGCCACGGGATGGAGGTGGAGGTGCGGAGTGCAAGAGATTACTTGGAGGTCTTGCATCGGGGAGGGACGATACTTACATCGAGGAGGACATACTTACAGCAAAGATACTTACATCAAAACATACATCAAACATACTTACATCAAACATACTTACATCAAACATACTTACATCAAACATACTTACATCAAACATACTTACATCAAACATACTTACATCAAACATACTTACATCAAACACTTACCACAAACACTTACATCAAACATACTTACATCAAACACACTTACATCAAACACACTTACATCAAACATACTTACATCAAACATACTTACATCAAACATACTTACATCAAACATACTTACATCAAACATACTTACATCAAACATACTTACATCAAACATACTTACATCAAACATACTTACATCAAACATACTTACATCAAACATACTTACATCAAACATACTTACATCAAACATACTTACATCAAACATACTTACATCAAACATACTTACATCAAACATACTTACATCAAACATACTTACATCAAACATACTTACATCAAACATACTTACATCAAACATACTTACATCAAACATACTTACATCAAACATACTTACATCAAACATACTTACATCAAACATAAACATACTTACATCAAACATACTTACATCAAACATACTTACATCAAACATACTTACATCAAACATACTTACATCAAACATACTTACATCAAACATACTTACATCAAACATACTTACATCAAACATACTTACATCAAACATACTTACATCAAACATACTTACATCAAACATACTTACATCAAACATACTTACATCAAACATACTTACATCAAACATACTTACATCAAACATACTTACATCAAACATACTTACATCAAACATACTTACATCAAACATACTTACATCAAACACACTTACATCAAACATACTACATACAAGTATGTTACATCAAATATACTTACATCAAACATACTTACATCAAACATACTTACATCAAACATACTTACATCAAACATACTTACATCAAACATACTTACATCAAACATACTTACATCAAACATACTTACATCAAACATACTTACATCAAACATACTTACATCAAACATACTTACATCAAACATACTTACATCAAACATACTTACATCAAACATACTTACATCAAACATACTTACATCAAACATACTTACATCAAACATACTTACATCAAACATACTTACATCAAACATACTTACATCAAACATACTTACATCAAACATACTTACATCAAACATACTTACATCAAACATACTTACATCAAACATACTTACATCAAACATACTTACATCAAACATACTTACATCAAACATACTTACATCAAACATACTTACATCAAACATACTTACATCAAACATACTTACATCAAACATACTTACATCAAACATACTTACATCAAACATACTTACATCAAACATACTTACATCAAAAACACTTACATCAAACATACTTACATCAAACATACTTACATCAAACATACTTACATCAAACATACTTACATCAAACATACTTACATCAAACATACTTACATCAAACATACTTACATCAAACATACTTACATCAAACATACTTACATCAAACATACTTACATCAAACATACTTACATCAAACATACTTACATCAAACATACTTACATCAAACATACTTACATCAAAACATACTTACATCAAACACACTTACATCAAACATACTTACATCAAACATACTTACATCAAACATACTTACATCAAACATACTTACATCAAACATACTTACATCAAACATACTTACATCAAACATACTTACATCAAACATACTTACATCAAACATACTTACATCAAACATACTTACATCAAACATACTTACATCAAACATACTTACATCAAACATACTTACATCAAACATACTTACATCAAACATACTTACATCAAACATACTTACATCAAACATACTTACATCAAACATACTTACATCAAACATACTTACATCAAACATACTTACACATACTTACATCAAACACACTTACATCAAACACACTTACATCAAACACACTTACATCAAACACACTTACATCAAACACACTTACATCAAACATACTTACATCAAACACACTTACATCAAACACACTTACATCAAACACACTTACATCAAACACACTTACATCAAACACACTTACATCAAACATACTTACATCAAACACACTTACATCAAACTTACATCAAACATACTTACATCAAACATACTTACATCAAACATACTTACATCAACCATACTTACATCAAATATACTCACATCAAACAAACATACTTACATCAAACATACTTACATCAAACATACTTACATCAAACATACTTACATCAAACATACTTACATCAAACATACTTACATCAAACATACTTACGTCAAACATACCTATCTCAAACATACATAAATCAAACTTACTTACCTACAATTATTTTCATCAAACATACGTACATCAAACATACTTACATCAAGCATACTTACATCAAACATACCTACATCAAACATACTTACATCAAACATACTTACATCAAATATACTCACATCAAACATACTTACATCAATCATACTTTCATCAAACATACTTATATCAAACATAGTTACATCAAACATACTTACATCAAACATACTTACATCAAACGTACTTACATCAAACACACTTACAGCAAACATACCTACATCAAACATACTTACATCAAACATACTTACATCAAACATACTTACATCAAACATACTTACATCAAACATACTTACATCAAACATACTTACATCAAACATACTTACATCAAACATACTTACATCAAACATACTTACATCAAACATACTTACATCAAACATACTTACATCAAACATACTTACATCAAACATACTTACATCAAACATACTTACATCAAACATACTTACATCAAACATACTTACATCAAACATACTTACATCAAACATACTTACATCAAACATACTTACATCAAACATACTTACATCAAACATACTTACATCAAACATACTTACATCAAACATACTTACATCAAACATACTTACATCAAAACATACTTACATCAAACATACTTACATCAAACATACTTACATCAAACATACTTACATCAAACATACTTACATCAAACATACTTACATCAAACATACTTACATCAAACACACTTACATCAAACATACTTACATCAAACATACTTACATCAAACATACTTACATCAAACATACTTACATCAAACATACTTACATCAAACATACTTACATCAAACATACTTACATCAAACATACTTACATCAAACATACTTACATCAAACATACTTACATCAAACATACTTACATCAAACATACTTACATCAAACATACTTACATCAAACATACTTACATCAAACATACTTACATCAAACATACTTACATAAAACATATTTACATCAAACATACTTATATCAAATATACTTACATCAAACATACTTACATAAAATATACTCACATCAAACATACTTACATCAATCATACTTTCATCAAACATACTTATATCAAACATAGTTACATCAAACATACTTACATCAAACATACTTACATCAAACATACTTACATCAAACATACTTACATCAAACATACTTACATCAAAACATACTTACATCAAACATACTTACATAAAACATCAAACATACTTACATCAAACATACTTACATAAAAGTATGTTACATCAAACATACTTACATCAAACATACTTACATCAAACATACTTACATCAAACATACTTACATCAAACATACTTACATCAAACATACTTACATCAAACATACTTACATCAAACATACTTACATCAAACATACTTACATCAAACATACTTACATCAAACATACTTACATCAAACATACTTACATCAAACATACTTACATCAAACATACTTACATCAAACATACTTACATCAAACATACTTACATCAAACATACTTACATCAAACATACTTACATCAAACATACTTACATCAAACATACTTACATCAAACATACTTACATGAAAACATACTTACATCAAACATACTTACATCAAACATACTTACATCAAACATACTTACATCAAACATACTTACATCAAACATACTTACATCAAACATACTTACATCAAACATACTTACATCAAACATACTTACATCAAACATACTTACATCAAACATACTTACATCAAACATACTTACATCAAACATACTTACATCAAACATACTTACATCAAACATACTTACATCAAACATACTTACATCAAACATACTTACATCAAACATACTTACATCAAACATACTTACATCAAACATACTTACATCAAACATACTTACATCAAACATACTTACATCAAACATACTTACATCAAACATACTTACATCAAACATACTTACATCAAACATACTTACATCAAACATACTTACATCAAACATACTTACATCAAACACCTTACATCAAACATACTTCAAACATACAAGTATGTTACATCAAACATACTTACATCAAACATACTTACATCAAACATACTTACATCAAACATACTTACATCAAACATACTTACATCAAACATACTTACATCAAACACACTTACATCAAACATACTTACATCAAACATACTTACATCAAACATACTTACATCAAACATACTTACATCAAACACTTACATCAAACATACTTACATCAAACATACTTACATCAAACACACTTACATCAAACACACTTACATCAAACATACTTACATCAAACATACTTACATCAAACATACTTACATCAAACATACTTACATCAAACATACTTACATCAAACATACTTACATCAAACATACTTACATCAAACATACTTACATCAAACATACTTACATCAAACATACTTACATCAAAACATACTTACATCAAACATACTTACATCAAACATACTTACATCAAACATACTTACATCAAACATACTTACATCAAACATACTTACATCAAACATACTTACATCAAACATACTTACATCAAACATACTTACATCAAACATACTTACATCAAACATACTTACATCAAACATACTTACATCAAACATACTTACATCAAACATACTTACATCAAACATACTTACATCAAACATACTTACATCAAATACTTACATCAAACATACTTACATCAAACATACTTACATCAAACATACTTACATCAAACATACTTACATCAAACATACTTACATCAAACACACTTACATCAAACATACTTACATCAAACATACTTACATCAAACATACTTACATCAAACATACTTACATCAAACATACTTACATCAAACACACTTACATCAAACATACTTACATCAAACATACTTACATCAAACACACTTACATCAAACATACTTACATCAAACATACTTACATCAAACATACTTACATCAAACATACTTACATCAAACATACTTACATCAAACATACTTACATCAAACATACTTACATCAAACATACTTACATCAAACATACTTACATCAAACATACTTACATCAAACATACTTACATCAAACATACTTACATCAAACATACTTACATCAAACATACTTACATCAAACATACTTACATCAAACATACTTACATCAAACATACTTACATCAAACATACTTACATCAAACATACTTACATCAAACATACTTACATCAAACATACTTACATCAAACATACTTACATCAAACATACTTACATCAAACATACTTACATCAAACATACTTACATCAAACATACTTACATCAAACAGACTTACATCAAACATACTTACATCAAACATACTTACATCAAACATACTTACATCAAACATACTTACATCAAACATACTTACATCAAACATACTTACATCAAACATACTTACATCAAACATACTTACATCAAACATACTTACATCAAACATACTTACATCAATCAAACATACTTACATCAAACATACTTACATCAAACATACTTACATCAAACATACTTACATCAAACATACTTACATCAAACATACTTACATCAAACATACTTACATCAAACATACTTACATCAAACATACTTACATCAAACATACTTACATCAAACATACTTACATCAAACATACTTACATCAAACATACTTACATCAAACATACTTACATCAAACATACTTACATCAAACATACTTACATCAAACATACTTACATCAAACATACTTACATCAAACACACTTACATCAAACATACTTACATCAAACACACTTACATCAAACATACTTACATCAAACACACTTACATCAAACATACTTACATCAAACATACTTACATCAAACATACTTACATCAAACATACTTACATCAAACATACTTACATCAAACATACTTACATCAAACATACTTACATCAAACATACTTACATCAAACATACTTACATCAAACATACTTACATCAAACATACTTACATCAAACATACTTACATCAAACATACTTACATCAAACATACTTACATCAAACATACTTACATCAAACATACTTACATCAAAACATACTTACATCAAACATACTTACATCAAACATACTTACATCAAACATACTTACATCAAACATACTTACATCAAACATACTTACATCAAACATACTTACATCAAACATACTTACATCAAACATACTTACATCAAACATACTTACATCAAACATACTTACATCAAACATACTTACATCAAACATACTTACATCAAACATACTTACATCAAACATACTTACATCAAACATACTTACATCAAACATACTTACATCAAACATACTTACATCAAACATACTTACATCAAACATACTTACATCAAACATACTTACATCAAACATACTTACATCAAACATACTTACATCAAACATACTTACATCAAACATACTTACATCAAACATACTTACATCAAACATACTTACATCAAACATACTTACATCAAACATACTTACATCAAACATACTTACATCAAACATACTTACATCAAACATACTTACATCAAACATACTTACATCAAACATACTTACATCAAACATACTTACATCAAACATACTTACATCAAACATACTTACATCAAACATACTTACATCAAACATACTTACATCAAACATACTTACATCAAACATACTTACATCAAAACATCAAACATACTTACATCAAACATACTTACATCAAACATACTTACATCAAACATACTTACATCAAACATACTTACATCAAACATACTTACATCAAACATACTTACATCAAACATACTTACATCAAACATACTTACATCAAACATACTTACATCAAACATACTTACATCAAACATACTTACATCAAACATACTTACATCAAACATACTTACATCAAACATACTTACATCAAACATACTTACATCAAACATACTTACATCAAACATACTTACATCAAACATACTTACATCAAACATACTTACATCAAACATACTTACATCAAACATACTTACATCAAACATACTTACATCAAACATACTTACATCAAACATACTTACATCAAACATACTTACATCAAACATACTTACATCAAACATACTTACATCAAACATACTTACATCAAACATACTTACATCAAACATACTTACATCAAACATACTTACATCAAACATACTTACATCAAACATACTTACATCAAACATACTTACATCAAACATACTTACATCAAACATACTTACATCAAACATACTTACATCAAACATACTTACATCAAACATACTTACATCAAACATACTTACATCAAACATACTTACATCAAACATACTTACATCAAACACACTTACATCAAACATACTTACATCAACATCAAACATACTTACATCAAACACACTTACATCAAACATACTTACATCAAACATACTTACATCAAACATACTTACATCAAACATACTTACATCAAACATACTTACATCAAACATACTTACATCAAACATACTTACATCAAACATACTTACATCAAACATACTTACATCAAACATACTTACATCAAACATACTTACATCAAACATACTTACATCAAACATACTTACATCAAACATACTTACATCAAACATACTTACATCAAACATACTTACATCAAACATACTTACATCAAACATACTTACATCAAACATACTTACATCAAACATACTTACATCAAACATACTTACATCAAACATACTTACATCAAACATACTTACATCAAACATACTTACATCAAACATACTTACATCAAACATACTTACATCAAACATACTTACATCAAACATACTTACATCAAACATACTTACATCAAACATACTTACATCAAACATACTTACATCAAACATACTTACATCAAACACACTTACATCAAACACACTTACATCAAACGTACTTACATCAAACATACTTACCTCAAACACTTACATCAAACATACTTACATCAAGCATACTTACATCAAACATACTTACATCAAACATACTTACATCAAACATACTTACATCAAACATACTTACATCAAACATACTTACATCAAACATACTTACATCAAACATACTTACATCAAACATACTTACATCAAACATACTTACATCAAACATACTTACATCAAACATACTTACATCAAACATACTTACATCAAACATACTTACATCAAACATACTTACATCAAACATACTTACATCAAACATACTTACATCAAACATACTTACATCAAACATACTTACATCAAACATACTTACATCAAACATCAAACATACTTACATCAAACATCACTTACATCAAACATACTTACATCAAACATACTTACATCAAACATACTTACATCAAACATACTTACATCAAACATACTTACATCAAACATACTTACATCAAACATACTTACATCAAACACACTTACATCAAACATACTTACATCAAACACACTTACATCAAACACACTTACATCAAACACACTTACATCAAACACACTTACATCAAACACACTTACATCAAACACACTTACATCAAACACACTTACATCAAACACACTTACATCAAACATACTTACATCAAACATACTTACATCAAACATACTTACATCAAACATACTTACATCAAACATACTTACATCAAACATACTTACATCAAACATACTTACATCAAACATACTTACATCAAACATACTTACATCAAACATACTTACATCAAACATACTTACATCAAACATACTTACATCAAACATACTTACATCAAACATACTACTTACATCAAACATACTTACATCAAACATACTTACATCAAACATACTTACATCAAACATACTTACATCAAACATACTTACATCAAACATACTTACATCAAACATACTTACATCAAACATACTTACATCAAACATACTTACATCAAACATACTTACATCAAACATACTTACATCAAACATACTTACATCAAACATACTTACATCAAACATACTTACATCAAACATATACATCAAACATACTTACATCAAACATACTTACATCAAACATCAAACATACTTACATCAAACATACTTACATCAAACATACTTACATCAAACATACTTACATCAAACATACTTACATCAAACATACTTACATCAAACATACTTACATCAAACATACTTACATCAAACATACTTACATCAAACATACTTACATCAAACATACTTACATCAAACATACTTACATCAAACATACTTACATCAAACATACTTACATCAAACATACTTACATCAAACATACTTACATCAAACATACTTACATCAAACATACTTACATCAAACATACTTACATCAAACATACTTACATCAAACATACTTACATCAAACATACTTACATCAAACATACTTACATCAAACATACTTACATCAAACATACTTACATCAAACATACTTACATCAAACATACTTACATCAAACATACTTACATCAAACATACTTACATCAAACATACTTACATCAAACATACTTACATCAAACAAACTTACATCAAACATACTTACATCAAACATACTTGCATCAGACATACTTACATAAAAAAAAACTTACATCAAACATACTTACATCAAACATACTTACATCAAACATACTTACATCAAACATACTTACATCAAACATACTTACATCAAACATACTTACATCAAACATACTTACATCAAACATACTTACATCAAACATACTTACATCAAACATACTTACATCAAACATACTTACATCAAACATACTTACATCAAACATACTTACATCAAACATACTTACATCAAACATATCTTACATCAAACATACTTACATCAAACATACTTACATCAAACATACTTACATCAAACATACTTACATCAAACATACTTACATCAAACATACTTACATCAAACATACTTACATCACACATACTTACATCAAAAACACATAACTTACATCAAACATACTCACATACATCAAACATACTTACATCAAACATACTTACATCAAACATACTTACATCAAACATACTTACATCAAACATACTTACATCAAACATACTTACATCAAACACACTTACATCAAACATACTTACATCAAACATACTTACATCAAACATACTTACATCAAACATACTTACATCAAAAACATACTTACATCAAACATACTTACATCAAACATACTTACATCAAACATACTTACATCAAACATACTTACATCAAACATACTTACATCAAACATACTTACATCAAACATACTTACATCAAACATACTTACATCAAACATACTTACATCAAACATACTTACATCAAACATACTTACATCAAACATACTTACATCAAACATACTTACATCAAACATACTTACATCAAACATACTTACATAAAAGTATCTTACATCAAACACACTTACATCAAACATACTTACATCAAACATACTTACATCAAACATACTTACATCAAACATACTTACATCAAACATACTTACATCAAACATACTTACATCAAACATACTTACATCAAACATACTTACATCAAACATACTTACATCAAACATACTTACATCAAACATACTTACATCAAACATACTTACATCAAACATACTTACATCAAACATACTTACATCAAACACACTTACATCAAACATACTTACATCAAACATACTTACATCAAACATACTTACATCAAACATACTTACATCAAACATACTTACATCAAACATACTTACATCAAACATACTTACATCAAACATACTTACATCAAACATACTTACATCAAACATACTTACATCAAACATACTTACATCAAACATACTTACATCAAACATACTTACATCAAACATACACTTACATCAAACATACTTACATCAAACATACTTACATCAAACACACTTACATCAAACATACTTACATCAAACATACTTACATCAAACATACTTACATCAAACATACTTACATCAAACATACTTACATCAAACATACTTACATCAAACATACTTACATCAAACATACTTACATCAAACATACTTACATCAAACATACTTACATCAAACATACTTACATCAAACATACTTACATCAAACATACTTACATCAAACATACTTACATCAAACATACTTACATCAAACATACTTACATCAAACATACTTACATCAAACATACTTACATCAAACATACTTACATCAAACATACTTACATCAAACATACTTACATCAAACATACTTACATCAAACACACTTACATCAAACATACTTACATCAAACATACTTACATCAAACATACTTACATCAAACATACTTACATCAAACATACTTACATCAAACATACTTACCTCAAAAACACTTACATCAAACATACTTACATCAAGCTACATCAATCGTACTTACATCAATCGTACATACATCAAACATACTTACATCAAACACACTTACATCAAACATACTTACATCAAACACACTTACATCAAACATACTTACATCAAACATACTTACATCAAACATACTTACATCAAACATACTTACATCAAACATACTTACATCAAACATACTTACATCAAACATACTTACATCAAACATACTTACATCAAACATACTTACATCAAACATACTTACATCAAACATACTTACATCAAACATACTTACATCAAACATACTTACATCAAACATACTTACATCAAACATACTTACATCAAACATACTTACATCAAACACACTTACATCAAAACATAATTACATCAAACATACTTACATCAAACATACTTACATCAAACATACTTACATCAAACATACTTACATCAAACATACTTACATCAAACATACTTACATCAAACATACTTACATCAAACATACTTACATCAAACATACTTACATCAAACATACTTACATCAAACATACTTACATCAAACATACTTACATCAAACATACTTACATCAAACATACTTACATCAAACATACTTACATCAAACATACTTACATCAAACATACTTACATCAAACATACTTACATCAAACATACTTACATCAAACATACTTACATCAAACATACTTACATCAAACATACTTACATCAAACATACTTACATCAAACATACTTACATCAAACATACTTACATCAAACATACTTACATCAAACATACTTACATCAAACATACTTACATCAAACATACTTACATCAAACATACTTACATCAAACATACTCACATCAAACATACTTACATCAAACATACTTACATCAAACATACTTACATCAAACATACTTACATCAAACATACTTACATCAAACATACTTACATCAAACATACTTACATCAAACATACTTACATCAAACATACTTACATCAAACACACTTACATCAAACATACTTACATCAAACATACTTACATCAAACATACTTACATCAAACATACTTACATCAAACATACTTACATCAAACATACTTACATCAAACATACTTACCTCAAACATACTTACATCAAACATACTTACATCAAACATACTTACATCAAACATACTTACATCAAACATACTTACATCAAACATACTTACATCAAACATACTTACATCAAACATACTTACATCAAACATACTTACATCAAACATACTTACATCAAACATACTTACATCAAACATACTTACATCAAACATACTTACATCAAACATACTTACATCAAACACACTTACATCAAACATACTTACATCAAACATACTTACATCAAACATACTTACATCAAACACACTTACATCAAACACACTTACATCAAACACACTTACATCAAACATACTTACATCAAACATACTTACATCAAACATACTTACATCAAACATACTTACATCAAACATACTTACATCAAACATACTTACATCAAACATACTTACATCAAACATACTTACATCAAACACACTTACATCAAACATACTTACATCAAACATACTTACATCAAACATACTTACATCAAACATACTTACATCAAACATACTTACATCAAACATACTTACATCAAACATACTTACATCAAACATACTTACATCAAACATACTTACATCAAACATACTTACATCAAACATACTTACATCAAACATACTTACATCAAACATACTTACATCAAACATACTTACATCAAACATACTTACATCAAACATACTTACAAAAAAACATACTTACATCAAACATACTTACATCAAACATACTTACATCAAACATACTTACATCAAACATACTTACATCAAACATACTTACATCAAACATACTTACATCAAACATACTTACATCAAACATACTTACATCAAACATACTTACATCAAACATACTTACATCAAACATACTTACATCAAACATACTTACATCAAACATACTTACATCAAACATACTTACATCAAACATACTTACATCAAACATACTTACATCAAACATACTTACATCAAACATACTTACATCAAACATACTTACATCAAACATACTTACATCAAACATACTTACATCAAACATACTTACATCAAACACACTTACATCAAACATACTTACATCAAACATACTTTCATCAAACATACTTACATCAAACACACTTACATCAAACATATTTACATCAAACATACTTACATCAAACATACTTACATCAAACATACTTACATCAAACATACTTACATCAAACATACTTACGTCAAACATACTTACATCAAACATACTTACATCAAACATACTTACATCAAACATACTTACATCAAACACACTTACATCAAACATACTTACAGCAAACATACTTACATCAAACATACTTACATCAAACATACTTACATCAAACATACTTACATCAAACATACTTACATCAAACATACTTACATCAAACATACTTACATCAAACATACTTACATCAAACATACTTACATCAAACATACTTACATCAAACATACTTACATCAAACACACTTACATCAAACACACTTACATCAAACATACTTACATCAAACATACTTACATCAAACATACTTACATCAAACATACTTACATCAAACATACTTACATCAAAACATACTTACGTCAAACATACTTACATCAAACATACTTACATCAAACATACTTACATCAAACACACTTACATCAAACATACTTACATCAAACATACTTACATCAAACATACTTACATCAAACATACTTACATCAAACATACTTACATCAAACATACTTACATCAAACATACTTACATCAAACATACTTACATCAAACATACTTACATCAAACATACTTACATCAAACACACTTACATCAAACATACTTACATCAAACATACTTACATCAAACACACTTACATCAAACATACTTACATCAAACATACTTACATCAAACATACTTACATCAAACATACTTACATCAAACATACTTACATCAAAACATACTTACATCAAACATACTTACATCAAGCACACTTACATCACACATACATACATCAAACACACATCAAGCATACTTACATCAAACATACTTACATAAAAGTATGTTACATCAAACAGATTTACATCAAACATACTTACATCAAACATACTTATATCAAACATACTTACATCAAACATACTTACATCAAACATACTTACATCAAACATACTTACATCAAACATACTTACATCAAACATACTTACATCAAACATACTTACATCAAACATACTTACATCAAACATACTTACATCAGACATACTTACATCAAACATACTTACATCAAACATACTTACATCAAACATACTTACATCAAACACACTTACATCAAACATACTTACATCAAACATACTTACATCAAACATACTTACATCAAACATACTTACATCAAACATACTTACATCAAACATACTTACATCAAACATACTTACGTCAAACATACTTACATCAAACATACTTACATCAAACATACTTACATCAAACATACTTACATCAAACATACTTACATCAAACATACTTACATCAAACATACTTACATCAAACATACTTACATCAAACATACTTACATCAAACATACTTACATCAAAACATACTTACATCAAACATACTTACATCAAACATACTTACATCACACACACTTACATCAAACACACTTACGTCAAACACACTTACGTCAAACATGCATACATCAAACATACTTACATCAAACATACTTATATCAAACATACTTACATCAAACATACTTACATCAAACATACTTACATCAAACATACTTACATCAAACATACTTACATCAAACATACTTACATCAAACATACTTACATCAAACACACTTACATCAAACATACTTACATCAAACATACTTACATCAAACATACTTACATCAAACATACTTACATCAAACACACTTACATCAAGCCATACTTACATCAAACACACTTACATCAAACATACTTACATCAAACATACTTACATCAAACATACTTACATCAAACACACTTACATCAAACACACTTACATCAAACATACTTACATCAAACATACTTACATCAAACATACTTACATCAAACATACTTACATCAAACATACTTACATCAAACATACTTACATCAAACATACTTACATCAAACATACTTACATCAAACATAATTACATCAAACATACTTACATCAAACATACTTACATCAAACATACTTACATCAAACATACTTACATCAAACATACTTACATCAAACATACTTACATCAAACATACTTACATCAAACATACTTACATCAAACATACTTACATCAAACATACTTACATCAAACATACTTACATCAAACATACTTACATCAAACATACTTACATCAAACACACTTACATCAAACATACTTACATCAAACACACTTACATGCAACATAACTACATCAAACACACTTACATCAAACACACTTACATCAAACATACTTACATCAAACACACTTACATCAAACATATTTACATCAAACATACTTACATCAAACATACTTACATCAAACATACTTACGTCAAACACACTTACATCAAACATACTTACATCAAACATACTTACATCAAACATACTCCTACATCTAACACCCTTACATCAAGCATACTTACATCAAACATACTTACATCAAACATACTTACATCAAACATACTTACATCAAACATACTTACGTCAAACACACTTACATCAAACATGCTTACATCAAACACACTTACATCAAACATACTTACCTCAAACACACTTACATCAAACATAATTCCATCAAACATACTTTCATGAAACACACTTACATCAAACATACCTACATAAAACATACTTACATAAAAGTATGTTACATCAAACACACTTACATCAAACATACTTACATCAAACATACTTACATCAAACACACTTACATCAAACATACTTACATACAAGTATGTTACATCAAACATCCTTACATCAAGCACACTTACATCAAACATACTTAAATCAACCCCACTTACATTAAACATACTTACATCAAACATACTTACATCAAAAATACTTACATCAAATACACCTTCAACAAACATGCTTACATCAAATACACCTTCATCAAACATGCTTATATCACACAAACTTACATCATACATACTTACATCAAACGTCCTTACATCAAACATACTTACATCAAACATACTTACATCAAGCACACTTACATCACACATACTTACATCAAACACACTTACATCAAACATACTTACATACAAGTATGTTACATCAAACATACTTACATCAAACATACTTACATCAAACATACTTACATCAAACATATTTACATCAAACATACCTACATCAAACACACTTACATCAGACATACCTTCTACATCAAACATACTTACTTCAAACTCACAATATCAAACACACTTACATCAAACAAACTTACATCAAACATACGTACATCAAACATATTTCATATCAAGCATACTTACATCAAACATACTTACCTCAACCGTACTTCCTACCAACATACTTACATCGAACACACTTACATCAAACGCACTTCCATCAAACATACTCTACATCAAACACACTTACATCAAACATACTTACATCAAACATACGTACATCAAACACAATTACATCAAACACATTTACATCAAACGCCCTTACGTCAGACTGTTTACATCAAACTTGATTTACGGCAAACCTACTTACTCCCAACATACTTACATCAAACATACTTACATCAAACATACTTACATGGTACATACTTACATCAAACATACTTACGTCAAACATAGCTTACAGCAAACACACTTACATCAAACACACTGACATCAAACACACTTACATCAAACATACTTACATCAAACATACTTAAGAACGGAGACATACTTACATCAAACATACTTACCTCAAGCATACTTACATCAAAGATTATACTTAGCATCAAAGATACTTATATCACACGTACTTGCTTCCAACACAGCCTACATCAAACACACACTTACATCAAACACACTTACATCAAACACACTTACATCAAACACACTTTTCACACCAAACACACTTACATCAAACATACTTACCTCAAACACTATTTACATCAAACATACGTACATCAAACACACTTACGTCACACGGACTTCCATCCAACATACTTACATCAAGACATTCTTACCTCAAACAAACTCACATCAAACATACTTACCTCAAACACACTTACATCAAAACATACCTACATCAAACTTACTTGCATCAAACGTACTTACATCAAACATACTTACAACAAACACACTTACACGAAACATACTTACCTCAAACAGACTTACATCAAACATACTTACATCAAACATACGTACATCAAACATACTTCACATCAAACATACTTACAGCAACCATAATTTTTACATCAAACATACTTATTTCAAACATACTTACATCAAACATACTTACCTCAAACACACGTACATCAAACACACTTACATAAAACACACTTACATCAAACACATCTTTACCTCAAACATACTTACATCAAGCACAATCATCAAACTCTTTATATCAAACACACCTGCGTCAAACACACTTACATCAAACACACTTACATCAAACACTCTTACCTCAAACAGACTTACCTCAAACACACTTACATCAAACACATTTACATCAAACACATTTACGTCAAACAGACTTATTTCAAAAGTATACATAAAAGTACACTTACATCGAGGACCTTTCCTTCAAACATACTTACATCAAACATACTTACATCAAACATACTTACATCAAACATAAATACATCAAACATACTTAACATCAAACATACTTACATCAAACATACTTCACATCAAACATACTTACATCAAAGCATACTTACATCAAAACATACTTACATCAAACATACGTGCATCAAACATACTTACATCAAACATACTTACATCAAACATACTTACATCAAACATATTTACATCAAACATACTTACATCAAACATACTTACATCAAACATACTTACATCAAAAAATACGTTACATCAAACACACTTACATCAAACACACTTATAGCAAACATACTTACATCAAACATACTTACATCAAACACACTTACATCAAACACACTTACATCAAACATACTTACATCAAACAGACTTACATCAAACATACTTACATCAAACATACTTACATCAAACATACTTACATCAAACATACTTACATCAAACATACTTACATCAAACACACTTACATCAAACATACTTACATCAAACATACTTACATCAAACATACTTACATCAAACATACTTACATCAAACATACTTACATCAAACACACTTACATCAAACATACTTACATCAAACATACTTACATCAAACATACTTACATCAAACATACTTACATCAAACATACTTACATCAAACATACTTACATCAAACATACTTACATCAAACATACTTACATCAAACATACTTACATCAAACATACTTACATCAAACATACTTACATCAAACATACTTACATCAAACATACTTACATCAAACATACTTACATCAAACATACTTACATCAAACATACTTACATCAAACATACTACATACATCAAACATACTTACATCAAACATACTTACATCAAACATACTTACATCAAACATACTTACATCAAACATACTTACATCAAACATACTTACATCAAACATACTTACATCAAACATACTTACATCAAACATACTTACATCAAACATACTTACATCAAACATACTTACATCAAACATACTTACATCAAACATACTTACATCAAACATACTTACATCAAACATACTTACATCAAACATACTTACATCAAACATACTTACATCAAACATACTTACATCAAACATACTTACATCAAACATACTTACATCAAACATACTTACATCAAACATACTTACATCAAACATACTTATATCAAACATACTTACATCAAACATACCTTCATCAAACACACACATCAAACATGTGTACATAAAACATACGTACAGCAAACATACTTACATCAAACATACTTACATCAAACATACTTACATCAAACATACTTACATCAAACATACTTACATCAAACATACTTACATCAAACATACTTACATCAAACATACTTACATCAAACATACTTACATCAAACATACTTACATCAAACATACTTACATCAAACATACTTACATCAAACATACTTACATCAAACATACTTACATCAAACATACTTACATCAAACATACTTACATCAAACATACTTACATCAAACATACTTACATCAAACATACTTACATCAAACACACTTACATCAAACATACTTACATCAAACATACTTACATCAAACATACTTACATCAAACACACTTACATCAAACATACTTACATCAAACATACTTACATCAAACATACTTACATCAAACATACTAGTACATCAAACATACTTACATCAAACATACTTACATCAAACATACTTACATCAAACATACTTACATCAAACATTCTTACGTCAAAACACTTACATCAAACATACTTACCAATCAAACATACTTACATCAAACACATCAAACTTACATCAAACATACTTACATCAAACTTACATCAAACATACTTACATCAAACATACTTACATCAAACATACTTACATCAAACATACATACTTACATCAAACATACTTACATCAAACATACTTACATCAAACACACTTACATCAAACACTTCACATCAAACATACTTACATCAAACATACCTACATCAAACATACTTACATCAAACATACTTACATCAAACATACTTACATCAAACATACTTACATCAAACATACTTACATCAAACATACTTACATCAAACATACTTACATCAAACATACCTTCATCAAACACACTTACATCAATCATGCGTACATAAAACATGCTTACAGCAAACATACTTACATCAAACATACTTACATCACAAATACTTACAACAAACATACCTAGATCAGACATACTTACATCAAACATACTTATAGCAAACATACTTACATCAAACATACTTACATCAAACATACTTACATCAAACATACTTACATCAAACATACTTACATCAAACACACTTACATCAAACATACTTACATCAAACATACTTACATCAAACATACTTACATCAAAATATACTTACATCAAACATACTTACATCAAACATACTTACATCAAACATACTTACATCAAACATACTTACATCAAACATACTTACATCAAACATACTTACATCAAACATACTTACATCAAACATACTTACATCAAACATACTTACATCAAACATACTTACATCAAACACTTACATCAAACATACTTACATCAAACATACTTACATCAAACATACTTACATCAAACATACTTACATCAAACATACTTACATCAAACATACTTACATCAAACACACTTACATCAAACATACTTACATCAAACATACTTACATCAAACATACTTACATCAAACATACTTACATAAAAGTATGTTACATCAAACATACTTACATCAAACATACTTACATCAAACATACTTACATCAAACACACTTACATCAAACATACTTACATCAAACATACTTACATCAAACATACTTACATCAAACATACTTACATCAAACATACTTACATCAAACATACTTACATCAAACATACTTACATCAAACATACTTACATCAAACATACTTACATCAAACATACTTACATCAAACATACTTACATCAAACATACTTACATCAAACATACTTACATCAAACATACTTACATCAAACATACTTACATCAAACATACTTACATCAAACATACTTACATCAAACATACTTACATCAAACATACTTACATCAAACATACTTACATCAAACATACTTACATCAAACATACTTACATCAAACATACTTACATCAAACATACTTACATCAAACACACTTACATCAAACATACTTACATCAAACACACTTACATCAAACATACTTACATCAAACATACTTACATCAAACATACATACATCAAACATACTTACATCAAACATACTTACATCAAACATACTTACATCAAACATACTTACATCAAACATACTTACATCAAACATACTTACATCAAACATACTTACATCAAACATACTTACATCAAACATACTTACATCAAACATACTTACATCAAACATACTTACATCAAACATACTTACATCAAACATACTTACATCAAACATACTTACATCAAACAAACTTACATCAAACATACTTACATCAAACATACTTACATCAAACATACTTACATCAAACATACTTACATCAAACATACTTACATCAAACATACTTACATCAAACATACTTACATCAAACATACTTACATCAAACATACTTACATCAAACATACTTACATCAAACATACTTACATCAAACATACTTACATCAAACATACTTACATCAAACATACTTACATCAAACATACTTACATCAAACATACTTACATCAAACACACTTACATCAAACATACTTACATCAAACACACTTACATCAAACACACTTACATCAAACACACTTACATCAAACACACTTACATCAAACATACTTACATCAAACATACTTACATCAAACATACTTACATCAAAATACTTACATCAAACATACTTACATCAAACATACTTACATCAAACATACTTACATCAAACATACTTACATCAAACATACTTACATCAAACATACTTACATCAAACATACTTACATCATACACATCAAACATACTTACATCAAACATACTTACATCAAACATACTTACATCAAACATACTTACATCAAACATACTTACATCAAACATACTTACATCAAACATACTTACATCAAACATACTTACATCAAACATACTTACATCAAACATACTTACATCAAACATACTTACATCAAACATACTTACATCAAACATACTTACATCAAACATACTTACATCAAACATACTTACATCAAACATACTTACATCAAACATACTTACATCAAACATACTTACATCAAACATACTTACATCAAACATACTTACATCAAACATACTTACATCAAACATACTTACATCAAACATACTTACATCAAACATACTTACATCAAACATACTTACATAAAAGTATGTTACATCAAACACACTTACATCAAACATACTTACATCAAACATACTTACATCAAACATACTTACATCAAACATACTTACATCAAACATACTTACATCAAACATACTTACATCAAACATACACTTACATCAAACATACTTACAGCAAACATACTTACATCAAACATACTTACATCAAACATACTTACATCAAACATACTTACATCAAACATACTTACATCAAACATACTTACATCAAACATACTTACATCAAACATACTTACATCAAACATACTTACATCAAACATACTTACATCAAACATACTTACATCAAACATACTTCCATCAAACGTACTTATATCAAACACACTTAAATCAAACATGTTTACATCAAACATACTTACATCAAACACACTTACATCAAACACACTTACATCAAACATACTTACATCAAACATACTTACATCAAACATACTTACATCAAACATACTTACATCAAACATACTTACATCAAACACACATACATCAAACATACTTACATCAAACATACTTTCATCAAACATACTTACATCAAACATACTTATATCAAACATACTTAGACCAAAACATACTTACATCAAACATAAACTACATCAAACATACTTACATCAAACATACTTACATCAAACATACTTACATCAAACATACTTACATCAAATATACTTACATCAAACAGACATAAAACAACATCAAACATACTTATATCTAACATACTTACATCAAACATACTTACATCAAACATACCTTCATCAAACACACTTACATCAAACATGCGTACATAAAACATGCTTACAGCAAACATACTTACATCAAACATACTTACAACAAACACACTTACATCAAACATACTTACATCAAACACACTTACATCAAACATACTACATCAAACATACTTACATCAAACATACTTACATCAAACATACTTACATCAAACATACTTACATCAAGCATACTTACATCAAACATACTTACATCAAACACACTTACATCAAACATACTTACATCAAACATACTTACATCAAACATACTTACATCAAACATATTTACATCAAACATACTTACATCAAACATACTTGCATCAAACATACTTACATTAAACATACTTACATCAAACATACTTACATCAAACATACTTACATCAAACATACTTACATCAAACATACTTACATCAAACATACTTACATCAAACAACTTACATCAAACATACTTACATACAAGTATGTTACATAAAACAGACATCAAACATACTTACATCTAACATTCTTACATCAAACATACTTACATCAAACATACCTTCATCAAACACACTTACATCAAACATGCGTACATAAAACATACTTACAGCAAACATACTTACATCAAACATGACAGGGGGCATCAAATACTTTCATCAAACATACTTACATCAAACATACTTACATTAAACATACTTACATCAAACATACTTACATCAAAAATACTTACATCAAACATACTTACATCAAACATACTTACATCAAACATACTTACATCAAACATACTTACATCAAACATACCTACATCAAACATACTTACATCAAACATAGTTTACATCAAACCTAATTGCATCAAACATACTTACATCAAACATACTTATATCAAACATACTTACATCAAACATACTTACATCAAACATACTTACATCAAACACACTTACATCAAACATGCTTACATCAAACACACTTACATCAAACATACTTACCTCAAACACACTTACATCAAACGTACTTCCATCAAACAGACTTATATCCAAACATACTTACATCAAACATACTTTCATCAAACATACTTACATCAAACATGCTTACATCAAACATACTTGCATCAAACACATCTTTGCTTACATCAAACATACGTACATCACACAGCCTTACATCAAACATATTTACATCAAACATACTTACATCAAACATACTTACATCAAACATACTTACATCAAACATACTTACATCAAACGTACTTACATCAAACATATCTTACCTCAAACATACTTACATCGAACATACTTACATCAAACATACTTATTTCAAACATACTTACAACAAACATACTTACATCAAACATACTTACATCAAACATACTTACATCAAATATACTTACATCAAAACATACTTACATCAAACATACTTACATCAAACATACTTACATCAAACATACTTACATCAAACATACTTACATCAAACATACTTACATCAAACATACTTACATCAAACATACTTACATCAAACATACTTACATCAAACATACTTACATCAAACATACTTACATCAAACATACTTGCATCAAACATACTTACATCAAACATACTTACATCAAACATACTTACATCAAACATACTTACATCAAACATACTTACATCAAACATACTTACATCAAACATACTTACATCAAACATACTTACATCAAAGTAAGTTACATCAAACATTCTTACATCAAGCACACTTACATCAAACATACTTACATCAAACATGCTTACATCAAACATACTTACATCAAAACATACTTACATCAAAACATATCTTACATCAAACATACTTACATCAAAACATACTTACATCAAACATACTTACATTAAAACATACTTACATCAAACATACTTACATCAAACACACTTACATCAAACATACTTACATCAAACATACTTACATCAAACATACTTACATCAAACATACTTACATCAAAACATACTTACATCAAACATACTTACATCAAACATAACTTACATCAAACATACTTACATCAAACATACTTACATCAAACATACTTACATCAAACATACTTACATCAAACATACTTACATCAAACATACTTACATCAAACATACTTACATCAAACATACTATACATCAAACATACTTACATCAAACACACTTACATCAAACATACTTACATCAAACATACTTACATCAAACATACTTGCATCAAACATACTTACATCAAACATACTTACATCAAACATACTTACATCAAACAACTTACATCAAACATACTTAATCAAAATACTTACATCAAACATACATCAAACATACTTACATCAAACATACTTACATCAAACATACTTACATCAAACATACTTACATCAAACATACTTACATCAAACACACTTACATCAAACATATTTACATCAAACATACTTACATCAAACACATTTACATCAAACACACTTATATCAAACATCAACATCAAATATACTTACATCAAACATACTTACATCAAACATACTTACATCAAAACATACTTACATCAAACATACTTACATCAAACATACTTACATCAAACATACTTACATCAAACATACTTACATCAAACATACTTACATCAAACATACTTACATCAAACATACTTACATCAAACATACTTACATCAAACATACTTACATCAAACATACTTACATCAAACATACTTACATCAAACATACTTACATCAAACACACTTACATCAAACATACTTACATCAAACATACTTACATCAAACATACTTACATCAAACATACTTACATCAAACACACTTACATCAAACATACTTACATCAAACATACTTACATCAAACATACTTACATCAAACATACTTACATCAAACATACTTACATCAAACATACTTACATCAAACATACTACATCAAACATACTTACATCAAACATACTTACATCAAACATACTTACATCAAACATACTTACATCAAACATACTTACATCAAACATACTTACATCAAACATACTTACATCAAACATACTTACATCAAACATACTTACATCAAACATACTTACATCAAACATACTTACATCAAACATACTTACATCAAACATACTTACATCAAACATACTTACATCAAACATACTTACATCAAACATACTTACATCAAACATACTTACATCAAACATACTTACATCAAACATACTTACATCAAACATACTTACATCAAACATACTTACATCAAACACTTACATCAAACATACATCAAAACACATTTACATCAAACATACTTACATCAAACATACTTACATCAAACATACTTACATCAAACATACTTACATCAAACATACTTACATCAAACATACTTACATCAAACATTTTTTACATCAAACATACTTACATCAAACATACTTACATCAAACATACTTACATCAAACATACTTACATCAAACATACTTACATCAAACATACTTACATCAAACATACTTACATCAAACATACTTTACATCAAACATACTTACATCAAACATACTTACATCAAACATACTTACATCAAACATACTTACATCAAACATACTTACATCAAACATACTTACATCAAACATACTTACATCAAACATACTTACATCAAACATACTTACATCAAACATACTTACATCAAAACATACTTACATCAAACATACTTACATCAAACATACTTACATCAAACATACTTACATCAAACATACTTACATCAAACATACTTACATCAAACATACTTACATCAAACATACTTACATCAAAACATACTTACATCAAACATACTTACATCAAACATACTTACATCAAACATACTTACATCAAACATACTTACATCAAACATACTTACATCAAACATACTTACATCAAAACATACTTACATCAAACATACTTACATCAAACATACTTACATCAAACATACTTACATCAAACATACTTACATCAAACATACTTACATCAAACATACTTACATCAAACATACTTACATCAAACATACTTACATCAAACATACTTACATCAAACATACTTACATCAAACATACTTACATCAAACATACTTACATCAAACATACTTACATCAAACATACTTACATCAAACATACTTACATCAAACATACTTACATCAAACATACTTACATCAAACATACTTACATCAAACATACTTACATCAAACATACTTACATCAAACATACTTACATCAAACACACTTACATCAAACATACTTACATCAAACATACTTCTACATCAAACATACTTACATCAAACATACTTACATCAAACATACTTACATCAAACATACTTACATCAAACATACTTACATCAAACATACTTACATCAAACATACTTACATCAAACATACTTACATCAAACATACTTACATCAAACATACTTACATCAAACATACTTACATCAAACATACTTACATCAAACATACTTACATCAAACATACTTACATCAAACATACTTACATCAAACATACTTACATCAAACATACTTACATCAAACATACTTACATCAAACATACTTACATCAAACATACTTACATCAAACATACTTACATCAAACATACTTACATCAAACATACTTACATCAAACATACTTACATCAAACATACTTACATCAAACATACTTACATCAAACATACTTACATCAAACATAATTACATCAAACATACTTACATCAAACATACTTACATCAAACATACTTACATCAAACATACTTACATCAAACATACTTACATCAAACATACTTACCTCATGCATACTTACATCAAACATACTTACATCAAACATACTTATATCACACGTACTTCCATCCAACATACCTACATCAAACATACTAACATCAAACATACCTACATCAAACATACTAACCTAAAAACAGTTACATCAAACATACTTACATCAAACATACTTGCATCAAACGTACATACATCAAACATACTTACAACAAACATACTTACATCAAACATACTTACCTCAAACATAATTACATCAAACATACTTACATCAAATATACGTACATGAAACATACTTACATCAAACATACTTACAGCAAACATACTTACATCAAACACACTTATAGCAAACATACTTACATCAAACATACTTACATCAAACACACTTACATCAAACATACTTACATCAAACATACTTACATCAAACACACTTACATCAAACACACTTACATCAAACACACTTACATTAAACACACTTACATCAAACATACTTACATCAAGCACACTTACATCAAACACATTTACATCAAACACATCTACGTCAAACAGAATTATATCAAACAAACTTACATCAAACATTCTTACCTCAAACACACTTACATTAAACATACTTACATAAAACATACTTACATCAAACATATTTACATCAAACATACTTTACCTCAAACACACTTACATTAAACATACTTACATAAAACATACTTACATCAAACATATTTACATCAAACATACTTACATAAAAGTATGTTACGTAAAACTATGTTACATAAAAGACACTTACATTAAACATACTTACGTCAAACATACATACACCAAACATACTTACATCAAACATAAATACATCAAACATACGTACAACAAACATACTTACATCAAACATACTTACCTCAAACATACTTACATAAAAGTATGTTACATCAAAGATACTTAAATTAAACATACTTACATCAAACATACTTACATCAAACATACTTACATCAAACATACTTACATCAAACATACTTACATCAAACACACTTACATCAAACATACTTACATCAAACACACTTACATCAAACATACTTACATCAAACATACTTACATCAAAAACATCAAACACACTTACATCAAACATACTTACATCAAACATACTTACATCAAACATACTTACATCAAACATACTTACATCAAACATACTTACATCAAACATACTTACATCAAACATACTTACATCAAACATACTTACATCAAACATACTTACATCAAACATACTTACATCAAACATACTTATCATCAAACATACTTACATCAAAAACACTTACATCAAACATACTTACATCAAACATACTTACATCAAACATACTTACATCAAACATACTTACATCAAACATACTTACATCAAACATACTTACATCAAACATACTTACATCAAACATACTTACATCAAACATACTTACATCAAACATACTTACATCAAACATACTTACATCAAACATACTTACATACATACATCAAAAACATACTTACATCAAACATACTTACATCAAACATACTTACATCAAACATACTTACATCAAACATACTTACATCAAACATACTTACATCAAACATACTTACATCAAACATACTTACATCAAACATACTTACATCAAACATACTTACATCAAACATACTTACATCAAAACATACTTACATCAAACATACTTACATCAAACATACTTACATCAAACATACTTACATCAAACATACTTACATCAAACATACTTACATCAAACATACTTACATCAAACATACTTACATCAAACATACTTACATCAAACATACTTACATCAAACATACTTACATCAAACATACTTACATCAAACATACTTACATCAAACATACTTACATCAAACATACTTACATCAAAAACATACTTACATCAAACATACTTACATCAAAACATACTTCACATCAAACATACTTACATCAAACATACTTACATACATCAAACATACTTACATCAAACATACTTACATCAAACATACTTACATCAAAAACATCACTTACATCAAACATACTTACATCAAACATACTTACATCAAACATACTTACATCAAACATACTTACATCAAACATACTTACATCAAACATACTTACATCAAACATACTTACATCAAACATACTTACATCAAACATACTTACATCAAACATACTTACATCAAACATACTTACATCAAACATACTTACATCAAACATACTTACATCAAACATACTTACATCAAACATACTTACATCAAACATACTTACATCAAACATACTTACATCAAACATACTTACATCAAACATACTTACATCAAACATACTTACATCAAACACACTTACATCAAACATACTTACATCAAACATACTTACATCAAACATACTTACATCAAACAACATACTTACATCAAACATACTTACATCAAACATACTTACATCAAACGTACTTACATCAAACATACTTACATCAAACATACTTACATCAAACATACTTACATCAAACATACTTACATCAAACATACTTACATCAAACATACTTACCTCAAAACATACTTACATCAAACATACTTACATCAAACATACTTACATCAAACATACTTACATCAAACATACTTACATCAAACATACTTACATCAAACATACTTACATCAAACATACTTACATCAAACATACTTACATCAAACATACTTACATCAAACACACTTACATCAAACATACTTACATCAAACATACTTACATCAAACATACTTACATCAAACATACTTACATCAAACATACTTACATCAAACATACTTACATCAAACATACTTACATCAAACATACTTACATCAAACATACTTACATCAAACATACTTACATCAAACATACTTACATCAAACATACTTACATCAAACATACTTACATCAAACATACTTACATCAAACATACTTACATCAAACATACTTACATCAAACATACTTACATCAAACACACTTACATCAAACATACTTACATCAAACATACTTACATCAAACATACTTACATCAAACATACTTACATCAAACATACTTACATCAAACATACTTACATCAAACATACTTACATCAAACATACTTACATCAAACATACTTACATCAAACATACTTACATCAAACATACTTACATCAAACATACTTACATCAAACATACTTACATCAAACATACTTACATCAAACATACTTACATCAAACACACTTACATCAAACATACTTACATCAAAAACACTTACATCAAACATACTTACATCAAACATACTTACATCAAACATACTTACATCAAACATACTTACATCAAACATACTTACATCAAACATACTTACATCAAACATACTTACATCAAACATACTTACATCAAACATACTTACATCAAACATACTTACATCAAACATACTTACATCAAACATACTTACATCAAACATACTTACATCAAACATACTTACATCAAACATACTTACATCAAACATACTTACATCAAACATACTTACATCAAACATCCTTACATCAAACATACTTACATCAAACATACTTACATCAAACATACTTACATCAAACATACTTACATCAAACATACTTACATCAAACATACTTACATCAAACATACTTACATCAAACATACTTACATCAAACATACTTACATCAAACATATTACATCAAACATACTTACATCAAACATACTTACATCAAACATACTTACATCAAACATACTTACATCAAACATACTTACATCAAACATACTTACATAAAAACATACTTACATCAAACATACTTACATCAAACATACTTACATCAAACATACTTACATCAAACATACTTACATCAAACACACTTACATCAAACATACTTACATCAAACATACTTACATCAAACATACTTACATCAAACATACTTACATCAAACATACTTACATCAAAACATACTTACATCAAACATACTTACATCAAACATACTTACATCAAACATACTTACATCAAACATACTTACATCAAACATACTTACATCAAACATACTTACATCAAACATACTTACATCAAACATACTTACATCAAACATACTTACATCAAACATACTTACATCAAACATACTTACATCAAACATACTTACATCAAACATACTTACATCAAACATACTTACATCAAACATACTTACATCAAACATACTTACATCAAACATACTTACATCAAACATACTTACATCAAACATACTTACATCAAACATACTTACATCAAACATACTTACATCAAACATACTTACATCAAACATACTTACATCAAACATACTTACATCAAACATACTTACATCAAACATACTTACATCAAACATACTTACATCAAACATACTTACATCAAACATACTTACATCAAACATACTTACATCAAACATACTTACATCAAACATACTTACATCAAACATACTTACATCAAACATACATCAAACATACATACATCAAACACACTTACATTAAACATACTTACATCAAACACACTTACATCAAACATACTTACATCAAACACACTTACATCAAACACACTTACATCAAACATACTTACATCAAACATACTTACATCAAACATACTTACATCAAACACACTTACATCAAACATACTTACATCAAACATACTTACATCAAACATACTTACATCAAACATACTTACATCAAACATACTTACATCAAACATACTTACATCAAACATACTTACATCAAACATACTTACATCAAACATACTTACATCAAACATACTTACATCAAACATACTTACATCAAACATACTTACATCAAACATACTTACATCAAACATACTTACATCAAACATACTTACATCAAACATACTTACATCAAACATACTTACATCAAACATACTTACATCAAACATACTTACATCAAACATACTTACATCAAACATACTTACATCAAACATACTTACATCAAACATACTTACATCAAACATACTTACATCAAACATACTTACATCAAACATACTTACATCAAACATACTTACATCAAACATACTTACATCAAACATACTTACATCAAACATACTTACATCAAACATACTTACATCAAACATACTTACATCAAACATACTTACATCAAACACCCTTACATCAAACATACTTACATCAAACATACCTACATAAAATATATCAAACACACTTACATCAAACATACTTACATCAAACATACTTACATCAAACATACTTACATCAAACATACTTACATCAAACATACTTACATCAAACATACTTACATCAAACATACTTACATCAAACATACTTACATCAAACATACTTACATCAAACATACTTACATCAAACATACTTACATCAAACATACTTACATCAAACATACTTACATCAAACATACTTACATCAAACATACTTACATCAAACATACTTACATCAAACATACTTACATCAAACATACTTACATCAAACATACTTACATCAAACATACTTACATCAAACATACTTACATCAAACATACTTACATCAAACATACTTACATCAAACATACTTACATCAAACATACTTACATCAAACATACTTACATCAAACATATACTTACATCAAACATACTTACATCAAACATACTTACATCAAACATACTTACATCAAACATACTTACATCAAACATACATACTTAAATCAACCCAACTTACATCAAACATACTTACATCAAACATACTTAAATCAAACATACTTACATCAAACACACCTTCAACAAACATACTTACATAAAAAAAACTCACATCAAACATACTTACATCAAACATACTTACATCAAACATACTTACATCAAACATACTTACATCAAACATACTTACATCAAACATACTTACATCAAACATACTTATATCAAACATACTTACATCAAACATACTTACATCAAACATACTTACATCAAACATACTTACATCAAACATACTTACATCAAACATACTTACATCAAACATACTTACATCAAACATACTTACATCAAACATACTTACATCAAACATACTTACATCAAACATACTTACATCAAACATACTTACATCAAACATACTTACATCAAACATACTTACATCAAACATACTTACATCAAACATACTTACATCAAACATACTTACATCAAACATACTTACATCAAACATACTTACATCAAACATACTTACATCAAACATACTTACATCAAACATACTTACATCAAACTTACTTACATCAAACATACTTACATCAAACATACTTACATCAAACATACTTACATCAAACATACTTACATCAAACATACTTACATCAAACATACTTACATCAAACATACTTACATCAAACATACTTACATCAAACATACTTACATCAAACATACTTACATACAAATATGTTACATCAAACATACTTACATCAAACATACTTACATCAAACATACTTACATCAAACATACTTACATCAAACATACTTACATCAAACATACTTACATCAAACATACTTACATCAAACATACTTACATCAAACATACTTACATCAAACATACTTACATCAAACATACTTACATCAAACATACTTACATCAAACATACTTACATCAAACATACTTACATCAAACATACTTACATCAAACATACTTACATCAAACATACTTACATCAAACATACTTACATCAAACATACTTACATCAAACATACTTACATCAAACATACTTACATCAAACACACTTACATCAAACACACTTACATCAAACACACTTACATCAAACACACTTACATCAAACATACTTACATCAAACATACTTACATCAAACATACTTACATCAAACATACTTACATCAAACATACTTACATCAAACATACTTACATCAAACATACTTACATCAAACATACTTACATCAAACATACTTACATCAAACATACTTACCTCAAACATACTTACATCAAACATACTTACATCAAGCATACTTACGTCAAACATACTTACATCAAACATACTTACATCAAACACACTTACATCAAACATACTTACATCAAACATACTTACATCAAACATACTTACATCAAACATACTTACATCAAACATACTTACATCAAACATACTTACATCAAACATACTTACATCAAACATACTTACATCAAACATACTTACATCAAACATATAGTTACATCAAACATACTTAGACATCAAACATACTTACATCAAACATACAACATACTTACACATCAAACATACTTACATCAAACATACTTACATCAAACATACTTACATCAAACATACTTACATCAAACATACTTACATCAAACATACTTACACCACGCTTACTTCCATCAAACATACCTTCATCAAACATACTATCATCAAACATACTTACATCAAACGTACTTACCTAACAAAACACTTTCATCAAACATACTTACCTCAAACATACTTACATCAGACATATTTACATCAAACATACTTACATCAAAACATACTTTCATCAAACATATTTACATCATACATACTTACATCAAACGTCCTTACATCAAACATACTTACATCAAACATACTTACATCAAGCACACTTACATCAAATACACCTTACATCAAACATAGTTAAATTAGTTAACGTACTTACATCAAACATACTTACATCAAGCATATTTACATCAAAGATACTTACATCAAACACACTTACATAAAAAATACTT